>MJUU01063215.1:42277-102666 GCA_002080025.1 Modiolus philippinarum
ACCTTTCACGTTGTCCCGAAAAAGATTATACCGACCTTCATTTAAAGTTAAATGCGTTTCATAGGATAATTCAATATCATGCATGTGTAGTGCTCTCCAATACCATACTCTTGCCCATATACTTATTGATAATATATTGTATAGAAATATTACTTACAAAATTTGCATGGTAAAATATTGTGATATGAAATAGCTATTTTCATGGAGTTTTAATTGAATTTTCACAGCACCCCGTAAAATGCCGTGAAATTGCCCTGAAAATGGCCATGATAATGCGCCACCTGACTCCCTCGCGGCAACCCTTTCATTTTTACCAGCTAGAATATAGAAAAGTCACATAATTCTGACGGATTATTTTTAAGCTGTCTCATGCTAGATTCGAACTAACAACCTCGATATTTGTAAGCCAATGCGCTAAAAATCACGCAAGATCTCAAGTTTCTAATTTTATGATATTCTTGTTCATTTCTACATTCAGTTGTTTATTTGTTTCGTCTTTGTGAAGTTGCTTCATTTTTTGTTTTATGTTTGCTTGTTTGTATGTTTATTTTTTTATGATGGATTCAGGTATTTTATATGCTACTCATATTCTGTGACATGCTATGACTTGACTTTTTCCATAAAGAAACAAGAACAATTTTGCAGAAACTAATTAACGGCATTTTCACGGGAGATAATTGTACGTATAGGTTATAGAAATTCCACGGGAAGCTTATTCAATAAAAGCAAAAAATAAATCACTGGAAAAGTCCCGAGATTTTAATGACTTTTGAAATTTCTTAGTATTTTTATGGACTTGTATTCCAGTAGTGATGTTAAATAATAATTACAGCAAACTTGATAAATTTCTACTGTGCGGTTGTTAACGTGTAACAAGTGTAAATATTTTTTTAACGAAATCAAATTGTTGTTGGGAAAATTGGATACTATTGCAAACAATGCCGATAGGAAGTCTTTGCTATCAGGTTTCAATTTGACAAGTATATCACTTCCCCAATTGTGTTATGAGCAATTCAAAACCACGTCGATTTTATAATAGATTTATTGTACATGCTTCTGTCTGCAATTCGCGTAGTCTGGTTTTTATGACGTCGTAATCTATTTCGTGAGTCTATCGTGACGTCGCAAAAACAACATGCCACATGCGGCGACGTTATTATCTGCCCTTGGTACTGTATCGTATCCCCTTAANGTAAGAAAACTTGGCATTTTCAAAGCTTCTACATATATAGGAACTTGTGTTTGAATTGCAATATATATATATATATATGGACACCGTGAAGCAGCATGGCTAAACAAAAGAATGTTTCTGGTATATCAAAGTGGGCATTATAAGATCCTACAGTTAAAACTGTGTTTATAAGAAGAAATAACGAATATAAATGTCTTTTTACATATAAGCCAACACCCCGTACTTCACCGATACCGACACCCCATGAGACACATACACAATTTTACGCATTTCGACCTATGCCTACGTTATATTTGAATCCAGATGATTAATACTTACATTAAACACCTACTGGTGTCATACAAGTCAAACAGAATACGCTATACATCTCAACAGTGCTTTATAACAGAATGACAAGCCTGACAAGTTGCCGTGACCTGTAACACAAAAAGTGAGGAAGAGTGTTTGTGGAAACTGTACGATATAGCGTATAGTATTTAGGCGTTACGCATTCCTTGATGATTGGGGTACTCCGTTAGATACATTGGTTAAGTCTATAAGGTCTACTTTTGTAACAAATCATGATCTTACCTTCAATTTACCCTCATTTCATCACAATAAACCGACACCCCTTACCACACAGAGCCGACACCCCATATGTGTGGTTGTACCCGGTGAACATGCTCACTAGACCGTGAATTGAGGTCATGAACAAAAGCCAAATGACAGACTGTCATATACTACCTAAGACCAACCTACACAAAATATATAAATCATTGACATTTCACTAGACCATAAAATTGAGGTCATAAACAAAAACCATATAGTAGACTGTCATGTGCTACTCAAAACCAACCAATATATTAATAATCATTGACCTACCACTTACAGTTACTGAGAAAATGACCTGTCTCGCTTTCTGCGCCTAAACATCGCGGGCAAGACAAAAATCTATCGACCGAAACATTGTCTAATAACTAAATACCGAAGTTACTGTAATTTCATTTCTTTCACGTTCTTTTTATTAAAAGGTGCCACCATTTTTAAAGACCATTTTTAAATCTGTTTTCAGAGCATTAATTTCATAAAAACGGTGCTAAAATATTCCGGAGAGTTGTTTGTTTTCCGATTCATTTGGAAACTATCTGATCAAAACAAAGTCACACGAGCACTTGACGAATATACTTGATTATTTTATCTCAATACATCTATGTTTTGTGAATGCTTTATGATGAAACAGGAATACAAAATGTAGATTATCTTAGGGTCATAAAGATTTGCATTAAAATCCGTACTGAACTTATCACTCTCATGTAAAACAAAGAGAGAAGATTTGCGACTAATTTTCATCCCTCCTCCCATACCAAGGAGAGAATTTGAAAAAGTGGTTATATTAACTTATTTCTCTACCGCCTTGCGTCTTCATTCTTAAGGCAGTTGGATGTCTAAAACTGAGCATCTTTTTAGCGCATCCAAGCAAAAATAATTCAATGAGAACGTTGTCCAAAACAACGGCAGTACAGTACCGAAGGAACAAAGCACAAGATGACATAAATCAAAGTCCATCTAGACAAGGCAAAATCAAGAACACCAGAAGACGGAAGACCAAAGACACTACGTGCCAACAAAACAAACAACCACTACATATACAACACAAAAAACTAAAGCACTAACAGTGTGAAATCTCAAAAACAGTGCTAGCAGGTGCTCAGAAGGGTAAGCTTGTCCTGCACTGAATACATGGAATAAATCAAATTTTTCTAAGTATGTTAAAAAGAATAAGGTAGTTGATCTCAATTCTTTTTTAAATTTGTCAAAAGCATTTTAACAAACTACGTTTGTTATAATTTATCCAAAGATATGCTTTTTTAATTATCTTGGGTAACAAATTACTTTAATTAAGTTTTCTCCCGTTTCTTCAAAAACTAACAACTTCTTCAAGTTTCATAAAATAACCTTTTCAAAAGGTCCGTGACATATCTTTATGTCTTTAAATGGAAGTTTTATATCGTACCAAAAATATACAAAGTTTGGAAAATTGTATGTCTGCTTAAATAAAAATTAAGAAAAAGATTATAGCAAGCGGGCTGTATGCGAATTAGAACATGGGCAGACCTTATATTTGTCAATATTTTATACCGAGCGATAGCCCTTATATTGAAGACAAATATAAGGGCGATTCTAATATATTTAAAAAGCGTTTTGAATATTCAAAGCGGCTCTTAGAGAGCAATTTTTGGTTTGACACTAGAATTGAAAGATGTCAGAAATCTGCATGCAACCACACACAAATGGACATAGAGAAATCTGTAGTCATTGTTTTATTAATACAAGTGGCCTATAAGCTTACCAAAAATATACAAAAATTTATTAGAATATGCCATTGAATTGTGGTAAAGGGCCGTTTCCCATATAATTCTACTGTAAACATATTGCAAAAATACCAAATTTGACCAATCTTTAGAACTCTGTATCTTTTTTGACATATCCATGACCCCATTTTTTTGAAAATATTTATAGCATATTGCTAAAAGTATCATTGTACAAATATAAAAAAAAGCTCTTATGTCAGAAACCAATACACCCCAACTACCTTAAGTTTTACATATTCATATCAAATGAAAAATAGTCATCATGTGTAAAACACGCGTACATAAACAACAAATGTTAACATTTTTGACAAAATGTTTGTATCAAGCACAAACAATTCCTTTCGTAATCGTCATAATTTTTTTTAAATTATATATTCGGATCTTGTTTTCATTTACCCGTATTGAATCATTTATTATGGCGAATGCACTGTATCATATTAAGTAAATAGACAAAGTTGTGCAATCGTAAATCACCGGTAAAAGTTATTCATTTTTAAACACGACTGTTTTCATTTAATTTTTGAAAATATTGATTATATTTACTGGTTTTGTTCTGTTTCCTTTACATAGAAGGCTTTATATATTGTGATCCCAAAGATAGTAAGAATTATATTTAGGTGTCGTTTTTCCTCCAATATCTTAAAACTAAAAATAATACGTTTCAAATTGTATTTTATTACAAAACGGTTCAAAGTTCCACAAAAGTTCTTATGTTTTGCATTAAACAAATGCTGATATGTGTCAATTTCATTACATGTAACACAATGTGGACTATTATCTAGTTACCAACTGAAAAGTTTCTTCTGACTGGGCAACGTATGACTTGAGTAATTTCCATTTGAATAATTAATTACAAAGACAGGATAACAGCAAACACCTACAATGACCAGGAACTACAATCACATGCCACAATTTACNAGCGAACTGCACTAGAAAAACAATAATGAAAACAAGAGACAAACATAAATAACGATAGGAACTCGGGATAGCCGGACTTGGTACCGGCACTAGCAAAAGCCAGTGTTTATTTGAACATATATCTTTAAAAACATTCAATTTTCAGCAATTGAGCACAAAACATTAAGTTCTCTTTTCCAGGTTTGTATACCATTATTTTTTCTCCTTTTATTCGATCCCATACAGATAATAATTTGTTTATTTTCAAGCCTTTCGGTTTGTATTAATTTATTTTCTAGTTTAATCATAGTATGTATTTTGACCGTTATTTTCCTTGATTCTTTCCCGTTTAATAGATTGGCCTAATCTCTAGGCATAAATTATTTTTATAGAATTTAATTCGAATATCCAATTTGTTTTTATTTTCAATTTTACCTGTATTAAATTTTCTGAAAGAAAGCAATTGTTATCCATTAAATTTTGCATGTGTTTTTTTTAACTCCAGGTGTGAATTTCTCCATATCACCTGTTGTCGCTCCTTTCTGTGAGTAGATTAAGATTCAATGTTTTATTTACGTCTTACCTTTTGTACATAAAATACATATACAATATACTGTACAATAACATAAAACATGAAATATATATAAAATACAAAAGCTACTCAAATTAGAGTTATGAGAGACGATTAAACAAGATATATAAAATAACTATACCATTTACAAAATAAAAAGAGGTCAGAAATAATTAATTACAATATAAAAACTATGATCATCTTTTTAAAATAAGCCAACGGGTTTTGAGGGCTATCCTAATTAAACTTTTTTCTGAAAATAAAAATTCTAGTTTTGACAATTATTAAAATCATTAAAATTAGGTGAAGATGTAAGAGCTGCATGGAAAAGAGTTTCCCTTAAATCGTTGCATAATGGACAATCAAAGAGTACGTGCATCTTATCCTAAATTACTGTATTTTCTATCCATTACATCTCACCCTATCTTTACACAAGAAACATCAATTTTTAAATTTTCAAACTTTCCCGTTTCTAAGATGCTACACCACACCTGAACTTGGCAAATGCACTACGATGAGATAAAGGCATAACTATTTTACAATAGTCTTCGACTTGATACAAAAATTTGAATTGGCAGCAGGTACTAATTTATTTCCCACACTGCCATTTCTAGCAGAGGGTCTTTCTAAATCTAATTTCCAAACATTTTTTTTAAAATTTAAAAACATTTTTGATAAACACTCATCAATGAATACTGATTTATTAACATTAAAAACTAAGTCAATATTACAATAATAAATTAGATCAGAATCGCTCATCATTTTCTAAGCCTCAAATACCCAATTCTTACAACTTTTGTGGTTTTGACTCAGTTGTTCAGACCATCTTAAAACTTTTTATTTACTCTATCTATATCCATATTTGACAAACGATACCAATGACTGGCAATATTTTTCCACTGAATAAGGAAAATACGAGTCCAAACCATTTCACCCATAACTGCTGCATTCGGAGTATATTTCGCAACGCATAAAAAGAATCTACAAGCTCGGTGCTGAATTGGGATAATACAAGAAAACCTCTTTGTACCCCAAACAGCAGCTCCGTATTCGATTACTGAACTAACATAAGTATCTTACATTTTTGTAAAGACGTCAAAGGTAACACCACCAATAAATTTGCATTAGCTATAACCAGTCCCAGGGCCCTATTTGCTGCCTGAGCTACTACCTTGGCCGTTATATTATAATCCAAGAACTCGTTTAAAACCAAACCAAAGTAAGTGTACCCTGACATGAGTGACAAACTAGTACGCACTACAGATGCCGGCCTAAAGTGAACTACGTTACTCTTATCACTATTTATGACCATACGGTTACCTAAACACCGCGCGTTAAGTGTATCCAATAATACACACAAGTCGGATTCATTTTCTGCCAGTAAAACAATATCATCCGCATACATTAAAAGAGACACCTTTCCACTCCCAATGTCAACAATAATATCAAAACTCTTTAGAAATAATGTCAAATCATTAATTCACAAATTAAATAATAAGGTGATAAAGGACAGCCTTGTTTAAGGCCGCAATTCACCGAAAACCAGTCTGTATGTTGATCGTTTACTCAAACTGAACACATAACTGCGTTATAAATAGATTTAATTGCAGAACACATTCTGTACTAGACCCAACGAGCCAAGCTTGTGCCATAATATAGAACGGTCAACTGCGTCATATTTGATCTTTTTGTATCTAATTCCTTCAAACAACAGTTCAGCAACCCTTGGATTTCCGTATTTAGTAAAAATTTCCACCCCTCTTTATCTCAGTACTTATTGAATAAAAGCCAGTTTCCCACAAAAATACTTATGAATAATTTTTGGTAAAAGAGACCATTTTCATTGTTTGAATTGAGTAATCTTGCTATCCATTTTATTTGTACAGATCCGCATCTAATATTTTCAACCCCCTTTTATTCATAAATTTATATATTTGTTTTGGTCAGTTCATCTATATTCGATTTGTTTGTTGTTACACTTAACAAGTTTGTAAACTGCGGTATTATGAGAGCTTTTCAAATCGTAATTTCCCACGACTTCACCAAACCTATTAAGTTAATAATGATTAGTAATGTAATGGCAAGCTTGTGGAATCGAAACTGTTGATTATTAAAATATTAAATACAATCAAGTATAAGTATTCATTAACTTTTGGACAATTACCTCTCCGTTTGACCATTTAGAAGCATCGCTCCACTTTTCTAATCCAACTGACCGCTCAGGGCATCTTCTTACATTAATACTTGCATGACGGAATCTGACCAAAGTAAAAAACAGACACAGTTTGACTAACACGAGGTACAGGACCATCGTTACTTAACTAGGAACGTTCAACAATCGTAAATATATATCTAACATGAGTTTATCATTAAATTGATCTCGAATCTTATTTGAAATAATAAGTAGACGTAATTTGAAAAATGAAACACCCCGGGCGACAGCTAAAACATATAATGTAAAATCAGCATTATATTAATTTATTCATTAAAATTAAGTAAAATTCACGTGCAGTGATCTTGTCTAAGTAATTGTATTACGTAAATGACAAAAAAGATCCTGATTGTTGCATAATACAAGTAAACATCTCGGAGCCTTCAAAAGTACATTATTTAAAGTACATTACAGTAACATCGAATACAATAAAGTGTGAATTGGTGTTATTCAAAACATTAAGCTATATCCAGTAACACATGTTATTCCGCTCAGATGAGTACATTCGTGTTTTTCTGCTCAGATGAGTTATTGAAGGGTAGGTAAACTGTGTTTATCTGATCAGGTGAGTTACTGGCTGGTACTTACACTTCGTGTTTTTCTGCTCAGATGAGTTACTGACGGGTAGGTAAACTGTGTTTATCTGATCAAGTGGATTACTGGCTCGTACTTACACTTCGTGTTTTTCTGCTCAGATGAGTTATTGAAGGGTATGTAAACTGTGTTTATCTGATCAGGTGAGTTACTGGCTGGTACTTACACTTCCGTGTTTTTCTGCTCAGATGAGTTATTGAAGGGTAGGTAAACTGTGTTGATCTATTCAGGTGATTTACTGGCTGGTACTTACACTTCGTGTCTTTCTGCTCAGATGAGCTGCTGACAGGTATCTACAAGCGTGTTTTTCTGCTCAGATAAGTTACTGATTTGTGAGCACAATCATGTTATTCTACTCAGATGAGATATTGACGGATAATTACTGTCATGCAATTCTGTTCAGATTAGTTACTAACGGGAAAGAACAATCATGTAATTCTGCTCAGACGTGTTATTGACGAATGGGTAAAATCAAGTCATTCTACTCAGGTTGGTTACTGACTGCTTATTCTGCTCAAATGAGTCATTGACAAATAAGGACAATGCTGTTATTCTGCTCAGACGAGTAACTGCAATCATGTATTCGGCAAAGATGAGTTACTGTCGGGTAAGTTGACGGTACCAAAATTGCACCTAATTTTTATGTTCTTACTTTACTACTACAAACTGAAAAAAAAAGGTATTTTATTTGTTCTTAAGACGATATCTTCAGTTTGTGCCTAGTGGTTAAAAAACTAGTTCGATGTACGGACGGACAGAAAAGGTAAAAAAATTGCAACAAGAATGCCAAGATTGCACCACTGCGGGAAAATTTGGTCTTATTTGTAAAAGTTTCTTTTTTATTATTTGAACATTCAGCTAGTCATGATAGATCGGCAAACGAATACCGAAGCAAGAACAAGGAAAGGGGAAATTCTAAAATCATAAATCCAAAATCATGGCAATTCACAGCAACACGAACTGAGACAGTATGACAAAGACAAAACAAATAAACAAAAATGAACAAGAACGCCATAAAACTAAAGCAGTGTTTAGAAGTTAAAATGCTTTCAGTGAAAATTAATCTTAAATTTTCTAACAAGTTAACGATTTAATGTTCGAAATTTCTACTTCATATTTGATATAATATTTTAACTTCAGCTACATCTCTGTGATAAATAATTTTCATATCTGTCGGAGAATATAGTAAGATAATATGCAAGGACTTTTTCAAATGGTCACTTACAATGGTCGGAAATTACAAACACAAGCCACAATGTACCAGGGAACTGCACAAGACAAACAATAAAAAGACAAATCTAGACAACGATATGACCTCAGAATAACCTGACTTGGTACCGGCACTGCCAGAGCTATCGGTAGGGTTACACAAGTTTAGATTGCCACTGGAGGGGTATTTTCACTGCATTGCGTGTGACGTTTCTCCGCAGTTTGTTTATAAAAATTCACAATTAGACTTTGCGGATGTCTAATCCGGGTAGACAGGACATTCCCATATCTTACAAATCGGGAAGAGCATTTCTGTAGACGGATTGGATGGCGAGACATGGAATTTTTTCAATAACCGTCCATTGTTTTTTTTTTACTTTGTCAAATGTATTGTCTTACCTTTGGTAAAGGCTACAGATCTACTCAGGGCTACAAAGGTCATTCGGATACTGTGCTTGAGGAACCGGAGCAAAACTGCGTGCAATGTAACAATTCCTGAATGTTGTATGGATTTTACATATACGCAAATGCAAAGGTATTCAGTATAAAAACAAAATATTTCAGTAAATGTTTACAGATATATTTAGGTAGTACTATTTTGACCGGAAACCATTTTACACTGGTTTCTGTATATTTAGTCAATGTACATGTTTTCATGTAAAATATCTTTTTAATTTAAGATAACACTAATATTTAGGGAATCTCAGTTGACCCTCAGTTGTCATGATTTAGATCATAACATAATGTACATAAAGATAGTTAGTAATGATCTTATAACGCTGAAAATATCCAACATAACAAGCAATTTCAGTTTTGTAGACAGCTACTTCGACAGCTTCTGTCTCTTCAGTAAAAATAAATAACAAATATTAATTTTATGACAGAAAATAAGAACATATGCAAAAGTAGAAATAGAAAAAAAACAAAACAAATGAGGCCTTAAAGTAAATGCCGCTACCAGCAAGGTACTGGGAGATCTATTAAAATAAATGGGTTTTGGTCGAGCATTAATTTTTCTTGAAATTATTTTCGAGTATGTCTTTATTTTGTAGGACAAATAATGTTAAGTAAAATTATTGCAGCACAAAGTATGCACGCATGAAAGATCTGATATTACACTTGAAGGGGAAGCATAAGACCATCTAGCTGCTGTCTCAAATAGACAAGTGTCCAAAACGTAACGCTTATAAGGAAGGGTTGCCCCGTCATATTAATAGTGTACACAGAAAAAGAATTGTTGGTCAGTTGCGTCAGCTTATTTCCAAGCATTTATTAAATTACAAAAGGCATATACTCAAATGGCATACGTGATTATATTGTAAAATAATTACAATATAACAAAACGATGTAATTTATTAGGGGAAGAGACGATAAGAGTGGAATTTGGACCAAACTTCAATCTTATAGAACATAAGTTGTCTGGTGAGTGAATGTTGTTTGCTAACTTTTAAGATACAATGTTCACTCTATATATATATATACTTTAAGATCAAAATACATCATTCAAAAACAAATGAACAATGAGGCAAATTTGGTAATAGCTAACGTCACATACGTTCAAATTGTGAGAAGTTGACACATTCGATGAGTGCCCTGTGATCGTTTATGTTTTATTGTCTTTTGGTCCCTTGTCGCGCAACGGATGACAGTGCTTGTAAGAGTACTTTGCCCGATGTTATTCTTCTTGACGACCAAGCAGCTATGGCAAAATGATACATGGATGTAGCGTTGTTCAACATTTAGCAAGTGAATTCTGCTCAAACTTGTGCTATGGGCCGTCTTGAAACTTACTATGAGGTAATTGTATTTGCTCTTTGTTGCGGGCCTCACGGTGACTTCAAGATGAAAATAACAATGAAAGCGTTGTTCCATTTGCTTAATTTTACCATGTAAATAGGGATTTGTCCTATTGTATATTTACTCTATATCCCTTTATTTGTTCATACAAATCAGTTTCGGAATATTTAGCAATAATTTATACTCGAAAGGTAAATACATTTCTGACTGCCTTGGAAAACTTCTAAATGTAATGTTATAACACTTAGCAAGTTTCACACCATCAAGATTCTCCATGAATGTATCTTTGCAGACGGCAAAGGACCTATATATCGATTGACTCCACTGTATAAGCACACCTCTCGCGTTCATGGTATATTTAATTATAAGCCAATGACAACATTTCATAAATTTCGCTGGGAGGAGTTTCCCGTCCGATATAATGATGTTCATTCATTTTTATTACCTTTCAAAATAATCATCACTGATATGGTTAGATTTTTTGCAACCACCTAACGGTTTTTACATGGCTATTGATTATTAAAATAACACTTATAGACAATGGAAAGGTTTTATCTGAGGCAAGATTTGCACAAAAATGATTGGCGTACAGTTTAGTTAAATAACATTCATTTTTTCACAGCATATGATGAAAATTATGTTTTTCCCATAGGGTCTAGTGCTTATGTACGTTCTGCACTGACTGCCATGTTTATGTCGAGTCGGAATGAAAAGAGCAATTTTTGTTAACAAAACATAATAACGGTAAAGTTATTGTTGGAACTGAGAGCAATCTTTGTAAAGGTCTTACCATAAATTATTCAAATACAGTTCAGTAAAATTTGCAACAATGGTTTCAGAGCAGATGATGAAAATGATGATTCTTGCCATATGGTCAAATGCTCAACTTTGTCGTACGTTGGTGGCCATGTTCTTAGCAAATTTGATGAAAAGCTTTCTAACAACATTTCTATTAAGTGTGCTTGTTTTGATTCATTTGTTTCAAAAGAGATAATGAAAAAAAAAGAATTTCCCTTGCGGCCCAATGTAAAACTATGTTCTGCGCTGGCGGCCATGTCTTTTGTCGGATCTACCCGTAATGATCAATCATTGTCAAGGATTGACGGATTAGTTAGTTTAACGACCAGTGAGCAATATTTCAGCTCTATCAGGACTTAAACAAGTTAATTAATGTATATAAAAGAAAAAAAAAATAAATAAAAACGGACAACCGATGCAACGGAGTTTTGAATGCCACTGGAAAAGGAGAGAATGGGTAGGGGCAGGAAATTTAGTCTTCTATACGACACCCAGATCGTCTTCTCTCTTAAAAGAAATAGAAAGGAGGTCTTTATACTGCATGGATCGTTGCATTTCTCCACACAGCTTGGCTAAAATGGTCTGCGGCCAGGCTTTCCGTATTTTATCCTGACTACCCCGTATAGACAGGGCATTCATTCCCTTATCCAACAACTGGGGACGCGCCAGGAAGCTCTTTACCCTGAGCACCTAAAAACCGTTTCAGGTGCAGGGTTTTTGCAAAGGAGTTGAAATAATTTAATGAATGCATCTGGAGTTAACGCACATGAGATTGATTGATTTGTTAGGAGTTAAACGTCCTATGAGCAATATTTCAGCTTTATCATCAGAAAAACAGGTTATTCAATTAAAGAATTGAATTGAATTGAATTGAATTGAAAAGAATTGAATTCTCTATCAGTTTTTAAACATCTTTGAGTTTATGGTCTTCCAAACGTTTAGATTTTATCTGCACTGATGAGACATAAGTTGTCGAAATGCGCATATGCAGAAAGTAAATTCACAGTGACTTCGGTATTTAGTTATTTGAAAGAATAACAGAAAAAAAAATGTCAAAATGGGTAGGGGCAGGAAATTCAGCCTTCAATACGACACTCTCTTTACGAGAGATATAGGAGGGGTCCATATATTATATGGGACTCCGGGATTCCGCATACAGATTATCGACAACGGTTCGCAGTTAGACTTTTCACATTATGACCCGACAACCCCGCATAACCGATGTATTCTTCTAACATCCCCTCATAACCGATGTATTCTTCTAACAACCCCGCATAACCGATGTATTCTTCTATCAATTTTTGGACGCGTCCGGCAGCCTTTAGATGGAGAAAACTGATTTAGGTGACAGAATGGAAATGAAACTAAGTCCCTACAAATACAAGATAAAATTAAACAGTGGAACAACAATTTTATTGTTCTTCTTCGTCTTGAAGTCACCAGGAGGCCTTCCACAATGAGCTTTGAGCATACCTCATAGTAAGTTCAAGACGGCCCCTTATTACAGTTTGGGCGGAGTTCAATGCCAAATAAAGAATGCCGAAGTTGCTGTTAATTTGTCTGCATATGCCCATTTTGACAACTTATGTCTCTTCAGTGCAGATATAATCAAAATATTTGGAAATCCATATACCGAAATATGTGTAAAGGCTGATAGAGAACAAATTATTAACAACATCTAAATAGAAAAGCCAAAATCAGTTAAGGATAGAGGTATGCAAGAAGGAGATACTCCTTAGTTTTGAGCAATATTTTGTTAAATTTAGATGGAAGTTTCCAGATAAAATTGGTTTTCGAGCTAACAACGAAGTACAGCCTACTTGGGTTGGTGAATACCCTAGGGGACTAACAGTCCACCAGCATAGGCATTGGCCTAGTGCTTAAATACAAAATACCGAAGTTGCTGTTAATTTGGATTCTGCATATGCGCATTTCGACAACTTATGTCTCTTAAGTGCAGGAAATCTGTATAACAAAATATGTGTAAAGGCTGATAGAGAACAAATTACCAATAAAATTCGTAAAGATTCCACGGAACCTAATGTCTCGCCCGCTCAGTGCACTGTCATAATTTGGCCTATATTTAGATGTGGCTGCTAGGTAGAATTTCAAGAAATAACTGGTCTCTGAATTTTTCATACCCAAATTGGAATCAAATATTTTTTACAATGACTATTATCAATGAAATGTATTTAAAAACATGGTTGCTAAGTAGAATTCCACAAAAAATAATTGGTTTTCGGAGTTTCATGAAATTTAACAAAACTGCAATCCAGGATTTTGGAGATTTTGGAAATTTGACAATTTGAAATTGGATGCAAAATTTTCAAAAATTATTGGTCTTTGACATTTTCAGGAAATTTACCAAAATTGGACCCGGGATCAAATTTCCAACAGCCTGTTACACATCTGCGCATTTAATGCAGAAATGTCAATGTAATTCTATAAGAATCAAAGACTCTATTCTACTTCTTAGCAACTAACACTGAATTTTTTAAGCAAAAAACTAAGTCCGACTTAAGAAAAAATACAGTAAAACTAGAAACGAATTCCTATTTTTTTAGCTTGAGGTAATTTTCTGACCATCATCTAACTTTTGACAACTTTTTGTAAAATTCCAAAAAGATTTAATAACTTCATTTGACTTCTAAAAAACTTAAACCATAGGGTTAAAATTGAGAGGTATGGCGAATTACCCGTGGATTCCTTTCACTTGGTATACTAATTTTGAGAATGCATTAAATCTTTTCAAAAACTGCTTTAACGGGTCATCTGTTATATACACTATCTGGATAATATCAATTCTAATGCATTTTCATACATTTGGATAAAAGATTCAGCCACTGAACTTGCCACTTGAATTTCGACAATTGTTGTAGGTTTTTGTTAAAATTCGTTACATACAAAATGTAGGACATCCAGAACCAAAATAAACTAACTTCCATTTGGAAGGGCAAATGTTTATACGTTCGCAACAAAAAAAAAATGGTTTTGGTTCTCGGTGTCCTTTGAGTAGTACCATCTCCTCAAACACTTGTAAAATAGCTATAATGGACAGAAAAGGCTATTTTCAGCCATGTGCGACTGCTAATAAATGTGGCATATATTGATTATATATCTAATAAGTACACGTACCAGAGACCACCTTAAACGATTTTCGACAACATTTGAGCATATTTTGAAAATGACCCAACATATGAACAAAATTCGCGTCATTAGGGTCCAACATAAAAATAAGTTTCCTGCTTGCAGCCATCTCGGATGAGGTGTGGACTTGCTGGACACATTTTAAAGGTGGCCGCCCCACCCAAGGATTATTCTGTTGTTGTTTTGTTCGCATTGGCTTTGCAACTTCAGAAATCTTTGAATGCTTTCCAATAGCGTCCAACATTAAACTATATTCCCCGCTGGCAGCCATCTTGGATGCGATGCAGCCTGGCCACACATATATTTCAAAGAGCAGCTACTAAGGACTAATGCGACCAAGTACAGTTTTAATTAGCCAAGTTCTTCAAAAGAAAATCATCGAATATATTTTCTCACGGGGTACAATGTCTCGTCACTGTTATTTTCATTCCAGTCAGTACAATCCGAAGAATTTTTACGCCTTAGATGTCATCCAGAGAATTAATTATGGCGCTGTATTTGAAGAACAGTGGAAGAATCTTAATGCGCAAGAATTATGGTTACATACAATTCATATTGCATTGTCTAGAAGTGTTTGTTCAAAAACACTCACTTTATACACAATGTACAACTGATTGTAAATGCTTATTCAATTAATGCTCATTATAAAACCGATTTGTTTTAACCCCGCAATATCTAAATTTTACATTTTTTTTGTTTAAAACCTAATAGTATCTCCCTATTGCATAGCTGCTTATAAGTTGTATTTTGGCTCATCTATTTAGATCCTTTCAGTCATCTGTTCTCTGTCATCTTTAAAGCGTTTTTCGGTTAATGGATTTCCAAATGTTTTGGTTTGATCTGCACTACTGAGAACTAAGTTGTTGAAATGCGCATATGCAGAAAATGATTAAAAGTTACTTCGGTAGTTTGTTATTTATTGCCACTGAGCCGATGCCTCTGCTGGTGGACTAAAAGTCCCCATGGGTATTCACCAATCCAGTAGTCAGTACAGCTGTGCTGACCCGAAAACCGATTTTATCGAAACCTGCAATATTAATTTTTTTTAAACTTTTGTTTCAAACTAAATGCATAGCTCTGTCCTTAGTTAAATTTTTGCTTTTTTTATTTTTGTTATCTGTTCTCTATCAGCTTTAACGCGTTTTTCGGTTAATGGATTTCCAAATGGTTTGCTTTGATCTGCACTGATGAGACATAACTTGTCGAAATGCGCATATGCAGAAAATGAGTTAACAGTAACTTCCATATTTTTTTATTCATTTTATTTCACATTACAAAGTAACATTGAACATGAGGTGAAACATGCAGAAAATGAGTTAACAGTAACTTCCATATTTTTTTATTCATTTTATTTCACATTACAAAGTAACATTGAACATGAGGTGAAACAAACTGAACAGATCATCCATTCACTTGTATTCCAAAATAGAATGATTACAGTTAGAAGAAATGACCCTATTTGCTGTATTGTCTAGCAAATAAAATAATCAAATGATGGCCAGTCCCAAGGTGTTGGACAGGGAAAAGTCTTATCTATTGGGTAGTCAGGTCATATTACGGAAAGCTGAACACAAGATATTGTCGATGAACTTTGTATGGAGCATCAAGCCCGAGGATGTATAAAGACTCCTTCTAGGTCTTTGTAGAACATAAGCAGACTAACTGAGGTCCTATTGAAGGCTAAATTTTCTGTCCCTACCAATTTCCCCCATTTGACAGCGAGAATTTCAACTTGAAGCCCTAGTTGTCCATTCCTTCTATAACGATCTTCTTTTTTACGTATATTTTAATAGTAATTATTTGCAGCCTGCCAAAGATATGCGTTCAGCAACATACGGAGAAAGTCATTTTGACAATGCACCCTCAAAACTCTTGAGCAGCTTACCGTTATCGTTGAGAAATGTAAATTTCATTTCATAACCCCGACAAGATATTCTAGTGTTTATCTCCCCTTGGTGTACCAAGACTGCGCTACGATCAGCCATTTAAAAGCTTTGTTCCAAAGTGTTCCAAAATTTCAAATCTCCGATTAGCTGGCGATCAGCAGCATCAACTTTCGATGTGATATTTTCTCTGTATTTTGAACGGGATTTTAAAATTTTATATTCTAAATCAGTATATTTGGAATATTTTTCAAGTAAGTTTTATTTTATATGCCTGCCGGTCTTGTGAGTATACACGCCATGTCGGAAAGTGAAGACAACGCAAGTTGTGTGAGCGTAGAAAATAGCGGTCCAAGTAGTCGTAGACCGACATCACAGAACAAAGAGACAATGACTTTCCCTTTAGTTACAAGTAGGAAAAGGGTTAGAAGTAAAAAAAAAAACGGAATCAACGAATCTAGTTCAAATATTGATAGTGATTCCAGTAGCAGTTTGGATTCGGAAAATGACGATTCCGATTCAGACAAAGATAGTGTTTCGAGATTCGTCAGGGGAACTCGAAGCGTGATTTCAGAGACAATTTTAGTTACACCCGTTTTAATCCAGAGATTTACAGTAAGAATCCAAAGGTGTGCGTTCACGTGATCAGATAGATTACTGCAAAATGTACTATAAAAATTTTGTCAGGGACGACGTAATTCAAAATAACATTCTGGAGACGCCGGCGATCTCAGACGATCCTTGGTTTACACGGTAAAACCAATGGATTGTTTTGCTGCTCCTTCAATGGCGAAAATAGGGGTCGATTACGATAGGGGTTCCGAAAAAGGTAGTCTATTCAGGAAAGAATTTTCAGGACAATGGGCCCAGTAAGTAAACTGGCAATTAGTAGACACTATCCGTGAAAATGCAAACCACAATAGTCGTGTGGACAATATGGACACTGAAGCAATGTGTCATTACGTAGAAGAATTAGTGTGCTTGATAGGTCAAGCTAGTCTGGTCGTTGATAGGCATAGACGAATTAACACTCTAGTTAAAATAACAAGTTCATCAAAGTTCTCGCCACAATATAGCTGAAATATTGATGAACTTAGCGTAAAACACCAATCAATCAATCAAAGTTATATGGCGATGATTTCAAAAGAGTCTTTAAGAGAGCAAGCAAAACCATGGATGATGCCACCATCACTGTGAAAGGCCTTGGTGGCAAACGGACAGGCCATAAGAAACATAAATGAGGTAATAAAAGATTCAAGTCTGGCAGCCAAAGCGTCAGAAGACCTGACTATTCTAGGGACAGAGACAGTTCCTTCAACACCAGTCCCTTTCTGTCAGAGCCCTAGGAACGGTACAGTTATTCTGGAGCCGATGGGGACGTGGAGGATACAGAGGTGGACACAGGAACAAGGAGCACAGGGGAACAAACAAATCAAACAGGTTGGTACAGGTTCTAGGAGAAATAAACAGTCTAGACTGCGAAACATAATCTCTTTGCACTTTGTCAGTAGATCCAAGAAATGTAGTAATGATAAAGGATCTACAATTTCAAACTGTTCATTGTCGTAACTCCCTAGCGGTAGGAGAAAGACTGTTGGTTAACATTTTGATCTCCTATGACAGCATAGGAATTTGAGAATATTCGAAAATATATGTTTTATTAAGGAACATAAATAAAATTCACGTGACCACTGAATTGCATGGCACCTGCTCACCTGAAGGTTTTTCACGGATTTTTATACCCTTTTATATCCGTACCCACATTTATACACTATCACTATTATATTTACACGCATCATCTATGACTCTATTCTGCAATAGACCCAAACTTGCACTTTTGAATTTCGACACTTTTCCAAACAAAATATTATTCAGTATTTCTACTTCATTTTGGATCTAATACTTTAACTTCAGCTAGACTTTGAGAAATGTTCGGTTTTTGGAAAAAAAAATTATGTTTTAGCATCCGTAAAATGGGAACAAGTTAATGAAAATGTATGAATAAAAGTGAAAAAGCTATAAAAGTTGAAAGGTCAACTTCGGCAAGACGTTTAAATTGCCACTGGAAAATGGGTAGGGGCAGGAAATTTAGCGTTCAATACGACCCCTAAGTGAGTCTGCTCTTGTACAAGAATATCGAAGGGATGGGCGTGGCGTTTCTTCA
Organism: Modiolus philippinarum; assembly: GCA_002080025.1. Taxonomy (NCBI): domain Eukaryota; kingdom Metazoa; phylum Mollusca; class Bivalvia; order Mytilida; family Modiolidae; genus Modiolus; species Modiolus philippinarum. The sequence goes on from MJUU01063215.1 coordinate 61,093, forward strand.
CACTATGTAACTATAACGATTCGCGATAGGGCTTCGCATATGTGTATCCCGCATAGACAGGGTATTCCTTATCTCTCACCTTGGGAAGAGGTCGGCAGCTCTATAGACGGATTGTACTGCGAGACAAAGGTTTTCTACAATCGTTCATACTTTTTATTTACTTTGTCAAATTTATTGTTTCATAAGTGTTAAAGTTTACAGACCTATCCAGGACTGGGAAAGTCTTGTCGATACATGGGGAACCGAAGCAAAAAAGCTTGCAATGTAACAAGGCATTCTTTCTACAACGTTGTGTGTAGTTACATATAGTATCAACATAAGAACAACTTATCTCATAAAATATTTACAGATACCGGTATGTATTGGCACTACTATTTTGACCGGAACCCGTTTTATGATGCTATAACGCAGAGAATTCAAAAAATGACAAGAGAATTTCAAATTTGTAGACAACCACTTTGACATAAATAAAAAAAGACAGAAAATCAGTATAGATGCAAATGTAGACAGAAAGCAAGAAAACAAAAATGAAAAAGAAATAAAAAGAATCTTTTAATAAAGTTATAAAAAGAAGAGATCAGTAAGGAACATGACTTTGCACAATGAAGATAAATCTAAGTCTCATTTACTTTATAATACTGACTGTAAATAGGTTTTTGGCCCATCACTAATATTTACTGAATTTTGATCTTTCAAGTATGTCCTTTAGTTTGAGGAAAAAATAATGCAAATGCAATCACTGCAGCAGAAAGAATGCACACATGAATAATTTGATAGGACACATGAAGGCGAAGCATGAGACTGTATCTAGCAGCTCACTCAAATGTGACAGGTGTATAAACAGTTCTTATTTTCGGCTCAACTGTAGCATGCGGATAAATATGCCCGCAGTATATAGTATAAAAATTAATGAGTGCAGGTAGACAGGTGGGAAAGTCAACAGGTTTACAGAAAGACGGACACATGTTGACATGTAAACAGCTGGCAGGAGGACATAACGAGCGTTTTTTAAAATACCGTATTTCTTCTAATAAACGCCCGCGGGGCGGTTACAATTTCCTAAAAGGGGGCGTTACTTAGAGAAACAAATTTCCGACTTCTCTGAAACAGACTATAGAAAAATACACGTGTATCAATTATGTATCTATGTAGTCAGCGGTCTATAAATAGCACTCACTGATGCAATCAAATGCTACACGCATGGTACAAGTAAAAACGTGTTGTTTAGTTAATTGATGGAGTACACATTTAGCAGTTCCATCAGGGGATATCATGTATACAAAATAATTTGGACATACGCGATCGGCGAAGAATTAAAATGTAAACGAGAGGAGGACAATCTTAATGACAAATTTGCCGTCAAACTAGCTAGTTCGTGTGGCAATGAAGAAAAATGTGTTGGGCACGTGCCTATAGAATTTAGTATTGATTGATTGATTGAATATTGTTTAACGTCTACTCAGCAATATTTCAGCTATATCAAGACGAGAACAAGTTTGTTGATAAATAATCACTTTGGGGTATGGAAAGGGCCATGGGACGGGAAATTCTGACTGCCACTGGAAAAGTAGGGTGAAATCGTCAAGGGCGGGGAATTTAGCCTTGTAGCCGATCACCTACGGACCACCCCAAAAAGAGCTTGCAACAAGGGTTCTTTAACGTGCAGGAAGCGTGGCATTTCTCCCAACACGTGGACCTGAGTTTACATCCCATCCGAAAGATGGGTTGTGTATTTATTAATCCCGCACAACCACGGAATGGGTCCAATTTCTATATCCCGGGACCCTCGGGGTCAGCCTCCGTTTAGGAGGGGTCACACCCCGCAAGCCGGAGATACTTGGTCCTATTTCTATATCCCGGGATTCCCTCGGGGTCCTCTGTTAGGATGGCTCATACTCCAAGCTCAGAGGATGCTGCGGGCCTATTCTTCAGCCGGGACCGCGCACGGCGGTAGAATTTAGTAAAATATTTAACTATTTTCTAAAAAGGGGTGGAAAGATAAACGCAACTGTTACAGGCCACAAGTTTTTTAATATTGGACTTGAAATCCCGTGTACATAAAAATTTTTTAGAGACATTTCCGATGTGGAGAAATTGAAAACATTATTGAAAAAATAATGGAATCTAAAAAGACAATTAAAGGTAAATACACATTTACATTTAAACTTAATGTAGTGAAGTTTGCGGAGGAAAAAGGTAAACATGCCGCAGCCAAATTTTTTAATATTGATAGAAAGCGAGTTCGTGAGTGGTGTCAAAATAAACTGGCAATTGATTGATTGATTAGTTAGAGTTTAACGTCCAATGAGCAATATTTCAGCTATATCAGGACGAGAACAAGTTAATCAATTAAAAAAAATTGTAAGTAAAAGAAGAAAGAAATAAAGGTGGAAGGGAAAACCGGGGTAACGACTTTTGATTGCCACTGGAAAAGGGGAGAAATGGGTAGGGGCAGGAAATTTAGCCTTCTATACGACACCCAGTGCGTCTGCTCTCTTTAGAGAAATATAGAAGGGGTCTTTATACTGCATGGAGCGTGGCGTTTCTCCACACAGTTTGGCTACAATGGTTCGCGGTCAGGCTTTCCGTATTATAACCTGACTACCCCGCATAGACAGGGCATTCCCCTATCCACCAACTGGGGACGCGCCCGGCAGCTCTGTAGCCGGAGCCCCTGAAAACCTATCCAGGTGCCGGGAAACTGGCAATTCATAACGGCTCAAAAAGTCAAAAAAGATTATCTGGTGCAGGAAGACCGGTCCGTTATAGAGAAATTGACGAGAAATGGTGCTGGCGTTCGCGTGACAGGGAAATCAATTCGTGCAGAGGCATTAAAACTCCACAAAGAAAATGGCAGCCAGTCGTTTAAAGCGTCCCTCGGTTGGTTTGATAAATTTAAGAAACGTAATAAAATTACATTCAGAAGGTCAACACATGCAGCTCAACACTCCAAATCGCTGGTAGATGATCGTGTAGATAAATTTCTCAATTTTGTGATTCGAATGCGCAGATTCCGAGGATACAATCATGGCGAAAGTGGGAATATGGATGAAACACCTGTATGGTTTGAAATGCCGGGGAAGTCTACTTTAGCCGAGACCGGAGAAAAGGAAGTACGCGTTGGTAGTACAGGACACGAAAAGGAAAAACTTACTGTGACACTTGCTGCATATGCTGATGGCACAAAGTTAGCGCCGTTAGTACATCTACCAGTTGTTCGACCACCACCGCAGAATGAAATTCCGACCGGTGTAGTAGTTTACATGTGCGGGGCTGGGAAAAAGTCTTGGGCTAACGAAGAAAGTATCAATTTTTGGCTGAAGAGAATTTGGGGCATAAACAATCAGAAACGTCGTCTCCTAGTATGGGATTCCTTTAGGGCACATATTACTACAGACGTTAAAGAATCTATTCGTACAACAAATTCGGATTTATGCGTTATCCACTTCTAAATTGCAACCGGCTGATGTTTCATGGAACAAGCCGTTCAAATCAACATTGTCAGAAATGTACGATGAATGGCTTTTTAATGGACCAGTAGACAAAACTAAAGATGGTAATCGACGTGCACCTCCGAAAACTTTGCTTTTGCAATGGATAAAGAGATCATGGGATGCTATTACTCCTGAAATCGTACGCAAATCTCTCAAGAAATGTGGCATTTCAAATGCTTTAGACGGGAGCGAAGATGACATGTTTCAGAATGACGATGACGATAATGATCCATTCGAAGGATTTGACGTGCAAGACATAGAGGTTGATGAGGAATTTCGACCTACAATGAAGAAGCGATCGAGGTTAGCGACGTGGAAAGTGAAACTGACTCTGACAACGAGGAAGCGACCGAATCGGACTACGATAGCCCAGGTCACTAAATACTATTCACATGGTGTAAATATTCTTTAGAAGCATGCTGTTTGAACGTAGATACTTTTTTTAATTTACATTAGATTAGCATAGCGCTAGTGTAGTTTTATTATTTTCGTTCACAATGTGTAATTTACTAGTGATGTGTTAAATGTGTATTGAAACTGAAATTAGACACCGTAGTGATAATATTGATTGACGGTCAACAAACTGATAGCAACCGAAGCGTAAATACGCTGTTGGAAACAATGTAGCATGGACAATAAAGGTACGATATTTGAATTTTTTTTTAAATTGGGGGCGTTAATTAGAAGTCAAAAGACTTTAAAGTCCAGAATAGGTAGGGAGGCGTTAATTAGAAGGGGGCGTTAATAAGAAGAAATACGGTAAGATATATGAATCACAATTCTATAAAATTATGACGCAAACATTTCAAATAATTTAAAATAACTCCAGAATAATATTTGCCTCTGTGGTAAGATTTATAAATTTTGTAAAGGTAATGCAGGCGGCAGAAGAATTAAAACAAAGACAAAATATTATAATTGTTTGATTAACAAGATCCTCAAACATGAACACAAATTTTAATAAACAATCTCTTGATGCCAAATTGTCTAAAATATAAATAAACAATTATGACCCAATGCAAATAACTAAATACCGAAGTTACTGTGAATTTAAATTCTGCATTACGCATTTCGACAACTTGTGTCTCTTCAGTGCAGATAAATGTGAAACATCCTGATTCCTTTATACTTGGAAGCAGGTTCTGTAAGGGCCCTTCGCAGAATCATACTTTTATATATTTTTAGAATAACGTATCAAGTTTGACTGGCTTTTAGCTTTCAAGTATCGAAATCTGTGAAATCATGAATCACGCTATCAATAACGTCCTTTCAGGGATGATGCTTAGACCTATACAAGACCCCTTGGGGTTTGTTTCCTTCGGCTTGACAAAGACAAATCTGAATGTATTCTTTAGGCCGTCCTAAATTAATTCTATGTTTAACGTCAACGTAAGAACTTGAAAGCTACGAGGGAGGAAGGGAGAAATAAAACAAACAAAAATTTCAAACAAAGCATTTGCCATTATCTTTTCCAAATTTTAATGCATAAATATGCTCTTGTATAGATTTAATACTTTTATTTTATATTCTTGACGGACATAAACCTTTAATTCCACTTTCTTTTGTAAGTCTTTCACAAGATCTATACTTGACTGCGCAATTGGTGACGGATCGCGACCCCAACCCGAAAATTTAAGGATATTACGAAATTTTGTTTGTTTTTTATTTTCAAGAATTTAAAAAAAGTTACGCGCGCGGGTGACGTTAAACTTAGAATTAATATAGGATTGCCTTACAGTGGGTCATAATTGTACACTAAGTGGAGAGTTTTTACAAAATTAAACAATATAAAATGCAAGGCAATATACAGAAACCTTTCTTTGATTTTTCACTGCTCGTGCTGTAGTTGCAAACACTATACATAGTTGCCTGTCGATTTTTTACTTGAATGATCAAAAAGAGGCAAAATAGTGTGTCAGTGTTAGGGTGCATTGAATACATAGAAACAAGCCCCCAATGGTAAAGCTACCCATGGTTACTCCCACTGTTCAATGCACTGTTCTTACAATTTTCACCGTGTATGAAAGATAGCTGATAAGACTCCAAAATGATTTCCATATTGCTCATCAGAATCAAAAACAAACCATGACAACAACAAGAAAAAATAAGGAAAACAAATTTGATTGATTGATTAGTTAGAGTTTAACGTCCAATGAGCAATATTTCAGCTATATCAGGACGAGAACAAGTTAATCAATTCAAAAAATTGAAAGTATCAGAAGAAAGAAATAAAGGTGGAAGGGACAACCTGGGCAACGACTTTTGACTGCCACTGGAAAATTGGAGAAATGGGTAGGGGCAGGAAAACAAATTTGATTTAGAACCTTAAATATCCTAAAGAATCATTAGTTTATTTCTAATGTAGTTAATAGCATAGTTATTTAATGTGAAGCCTGGCAATAGAAGATATTATTTTTCCAAAGCACGTGGGACAGTCCAGTCGTGTATTTTTGGTTAAATTTAAATACAAAAGGATTTATTATTAAACAGCGATTTCTTACCCAATAAAGAGGTTTCTTTATTCGGTTATTTAGTAAGAAATTCTGTAAAGTTTTTTCAAGCTGAACTTCACAAATTATATTAGAATATAAGTACTTTTATCAAACATTTTTAAAGCGAATTTAAAGGATACAAATATTTCAACAACTTATTTTACGTTAGTGTTAATTGTATCCTGGATTATTGTAGTACTCTGAGAGTCATTTTGCTTGCTTTGGCGGGGATCTACGCAAGAGATAGAAAATGAATTAACAAACTATTGTAAACCTTTCGATTTCCAATGTCTTGATTTTATCTGCACTGATGAGACATTTTTTGAAATTCTAGTGCTGCTGATGAGGAATAAATTTCCGAAACGGCCATACAGCTCATTAAAATTATTGCAGTTGGAGTTAACATATGTGTTATGGTCTCATGTTCATTTACTCCATATCCTTTCGTAAAATATTTATTACAGGAGTTTGTCTTTTATTGCAGTGTGGAGTTGGTAAAACAATTCCCCGTGGTAGAGATGTATGCTCTTTATTTTTCTTAGATATGGTGTACTTGTACATGAGATCTCATGTGTACACTTTGTTCAATTACTATTATCTGTCTCAAAAACTTATACATCAAAGGTATGTTCAGTCACTGTTGCAATTGTCACTAAAGAAGTTTTACGGTGGTCACCACGATTTGACAGACCATTACAATGTCTCTGTTTCACAATTGAGAACATATATCTTTGGGTAGATCCAGAGTTTGTTACCGGACTGACTAACACCGACTGTGACAAAACCGGACTTTTCACTGGCAGTGTGACGGGTGCCACGCGTGGAGCAGATCATGCTTACCCTTCCGGAGCACCTGATGATACCTCAGTTTTTATAGGGGTTCACACTGCTAGTGCTTTAGTTTTGTAGCGTTCTTGTTCATTTTTGTTTATTTGTTTTGTCTTTGTNATACTGTCTCAATTCGTGTTGCTGTGAATTGCCGTGATTTTGGATTTATGATTTTAGAATTTCCCCTTTCTTCGTTCTTGCTTCGGTATTCGTTTGCCGATGTATCTAAATTCATGTAAATTCTAAAACCGAAGGATTAACTCCCACCATCGTAGTTTTGTCCTTAGCTATATTTTATAATACTGATTATTCGGATTTCGTTTGGTTTTATGCATTTTAACATATTTTGAAATTATGGATTTCCTTTGTTTGGGTTCCAGTGCTGCTGATGAGGAATAATTTCCGAAATGGCCATACAGCTCATTAAAATTATTGAAGTTGGAGTTAACATATGTGTTATGGGCTCATGTTCATTTACTCCATATCCTTTCGTAAAATATTAGTTGTCGAATTGACCATCTGCAGAAAGTAAATTTACAGTAACTTCAGTATTTTGTTATACGGAAGATGTAAAATAAGTTTGTAAGTAGTTTGCCTCCGCCCTGAGTTTTAGGAGTTGACAGCTATTTGAAGTTCAAATAGAGATATTTTATTTCATTGGTCAATGTTGAATATAATCCAAATTTACGCAAAAGGATTGTTCTCTCGGAGCAAATCGATTGATGATTTGTCTCTAGAGAATAAACATTAGAACTTGATATTATTCAACTGCTTCCAGGCCTTCAGAAAAATACCGATCTGTTGCTTACTGAGCCTTACCCAGAAACCTAACCCAAAGCAAAATACTACAGGCAGTATGTTTTGATTTGGTCTGCACTGATGAGACATAAGTTGTCGAAATGCGCATATGCAGAACCTCGGTATTTTGTTATTTGTTACCCCTGAGCCGATACCACTGCTGGTGGACTGTTAGTCCCCGAGGGTATTCGCCAACCTAGTAACCAGTATTTCGGTGCTGGCCCGAAAACCGATTTTATTTGAAAATTTGCAATATCTAAATTGATGAAAATTTTGTTCAAACATAAGTTGCCGAAATGCGCATATGCAGAACCTTAATTCACAGAAACCTCGGTATTTTGTTATCTGAGTTCCGAAAGATCCCTACAGCAATTTATGTGATGTGAACAAGATCAGATCACGAGGACAAGTGGAAGGCTACAGAACAGGCCAAGTTATAACAATGAGGCCATCCGACAGTGCAGCTGAGCCCAACAGTGAAGCTGAGCCACAAACATAGAGTGTAGAACAAATACAACATCAACCACATGTACAGGGCTATGGCTGAATAAAATGGACTCTATTCTGACAAGTACAAACTTAACTAGAAGAAGTTAAATCAATCACCTCCAGGGTTTATATGGGAAAACATCTCTTGCAACGTAATGGAAGACATTTACGGCATTCACTACACTGCAGTTAATGACGGATCAACAAGTAATTTATCTTTTTACCTTTTCGGCACTGCAGTAGAGTGGCTTGATGCTTTAACAGGCGATTATAAGCAGATATTTGGCGCAATTAAAACAAATCTGATCAACCGTTTTGAGTCTTAACAGTCAAAGAGTGCTGCTGAAACAAGAATAAAATGAAACGGTTGAAGAACAGCACAGTGCAACCGTAACAACAGTGTACGGAAACATTCTTAGTATAGTTAACAATCAATGAACCCAACGAATAAATAACCACAGGAGCCAAAACAACGGAACAAACAAGACACATTGGATCCGTTGCCGAGATGACAGTGAAGAGGCGTACGAAAAACACGTCTGTGGACAATCAGGAAAATGTGAAGAAGTATGTTGCCGCTGTTGAAGGAAATTTGATGGAGAACATAGTGGAACAACTACAGAGCACAATGTCAGTAATGTAGGGAATAACACAATCAGAAGATTGTAAATTCAGTGCAAAGATGTGAGAGATAGTTGTTACAATTATAATAGATTAACACAAAGCGTGCACAATAGCAGACAAAACTAGTTAATAAAAGACAAAGAAATTATGGACAGCCAAGATTCATAATGCAAAATGGTGGAGCTTTCCGACAGTCAAAAGGATGTGGTAACTTTTTTTGTTTATCAAGGTCAAAATGCCCAGCATTTAAGGTAGATATACAGTAATATTCGTATCTATGAAATTTTGTTGTAAGTCGGGACAGTTGAAGAACCAATCCTACTTACCCGAAATCTGCAATAAAAAGTATGGGTCACCATTCTTGCTTTTTCTAAAAATGAGATCAAAGTTTGCTCATTTTTGCAATATTTTCACCTATATTTACATAGAATGCAAGGGAAAAATAAGGTAGGCAATTTATAGCTTAACAGAAATTAACTTTTTATCCATGAGAATTTGATGTATTTTGTGAAAAGATAGTTTATGATGTAATTATGAGTTACAACAAAAAATATATATGGCACCATGTTTTTACGGAGATATTTTACAAAGTTTCCGGATTAAACATTATTTACGGGAAACGGGAGATAATTCGCGGCAATGTAAACGAAATATGACGTTTCAAATCTGTCATTTAATTATGACGTCACAAAAGGACAAGCCGTAAAATTACTATTGCGGTCCGTTAATCAAACTTCCCGACTATTTATTTTTCTAATGCGCGATTGCATTGCGCAGCGCAACAGTGTCTATCTACCTTAAATGCTTGTCTATGAGAAAACCATGCAAAATCAGTTTTTATATTTTATTGATACATCCATTTTCTATTTATGTAACATTTATACAATTTATATGACAGAAAAGTCAGATTTTTACGATGAAAAATATGTTATGCTTAATGCCACTTCAATCGTTATTTCACGCCTAATTTTTTTCATGAAAAGTGTGCATTTTTAACATTGATATTCTTTTATAATCAGAATGACATAAGTATACAAACTTATTTTGATCTATTGATATAAACCTATAAAACATCGTTATAATTTTAACTGACTTTTTAGGTACTATGACAGACGTAGAAAGAATTATCGAATTGGTCAATTTAGTCATAACCAAAAATTTATCAAAGGTTAAATGGTCTCAACATCTCCGACAATTTGGTATAAAAGTAAAACTTTATTAAGCAGAAATTACATCCCAAAGGAATTTGGTAAAAATCAATGTTAAATGAAAAATTACCCTTTTGATCCCTTAATTTTTACATCTAAATTATTTCTCTTACAAGAGCTCTCTAATGAAAAGGAAATATTATAGGTTGATTTATTAGTTAAGGTTTAACGTCCAGTGAGCTTTATTTCAGCTATATCAGGACGAGAACAAGTCAATTCAAACACATTATAAGAAGAAGAAAAAAAAAATAAATAAAGTCGGAAGGGACAACCGGACAATAATAAAATATAAGAATATAATAAAAAATAAAAAGATTACATGTATATGCAAAATGGAGGGAAACATGTTTTTGAGTGATGGTTGTAGTTTAAATGAGCGCGTTGAAAGAGCGCAACAAAGACACAGATTCACATTTAAAATACTTCAAATCTAACACTGACATTGAAATATCTGAATCGATTTGATTCTTAATCGTTCTAACATTCCTTCCCTAACTTTCAGAAATCTGTCGAAAACAATATGCAACGAATAAGAAGTCTGGAGTCATTACCAGAGGGGTCAACTTTGTCCAGAGACAAGAAATTTGGCTAAAATCGGGACATCAGAAAATTCACGTGACCAAGTTACCTGTACACTATTCCAACTGTCAATATAAAATGCATGGCGTTCGACATAAAAATCAAAATAGTAAATTTGTTTTATAATTTTTAAAGATGATTGGTTGATTGTTTGATTTGTTAGAGTTTAACGTCCAGTGGGCAATACTTCAGCTATATCAAGACGAGAACAAGTTAATCAATTCAAATAAATACAAGTAACAGAAAAAGAAACAAAGGTGGAAGGGACAACCGGGACAACGGGTTGCGATTGCCACTGGAGAAGGAGAGAAATTGGTAGGGGCAGGAAATTTAGCCTACCGTACTAGTCCCAGTTACTCTGCTCTCTTCAGACATTATAGATGGTGTCTTTACACTGCATGGGGCGTGGCATTTCTCCAATCAGTTTGGCTACAATGGTTCGCAGTCAAGCTTTCGGTGTTATGACCTTACTATTCCGCATAGACAGGACATTTCTCTATCCGCAAACTGGGGACGCGCCCGGCAGCTCTGTAGCCGGAGCCCCTGAAAACCGATTCAGGTGTCGGGGAAAAATGTTTGGCCCTCTACTTATTCTACGATACAATCTTTTTTTCATAACACTGAAGATATTGAGGAAATTACTTCCAATTTCAACTGAAAACTGGCAGAATCTTACATTTTTTTTCAATATGGAGACAACCGGAAGACTGCCTGTTCTGTTAATATAAAAATATGAAAGGATATGGAGTGAAAGTACATGTGTACAAATATCTTTGACAATCAGTGTTATTTTCTGTCGATTTTTATTTCAATGCTGTAATATTCAAATATTTAAATAATATTTTTAAATTCGGGTATTAGTCAAAACAGATATATATATATATGCATTTTCACAATTCTGATGCGCATGACAAATTGAGTAAATGAACTTTTTCTTTTCGCTGTTTAGGAATATTCTTTGAAGAAATCAAAAGCTAAAAGATTTGTTTTTAATTATTTGTTTAATTATTGCAACCAACAAGTTCGCAAGGAGTGACTTACGTATGTCTGTATGTTGATGCATATGTCCTGCATAATGCTTCACATAATAAAATAATAATTAATATTTATTTAATCACACGGATACAATTGTTTAAAACAACTTGTGAAAATAGAAATACCTGGATCACAGTTTTGTATTTTTCTATCTGGTAGTTGTTTCATGAAGTCGCGTTCATAATAGAAAAGAATAAGATCTGCTATTTGAACCCATGGGAATTCCTATGACCTGCTGTTAAGCAATGTTGACCATCAAATTATTAAGTGGTTTAATCGTAGTGTTTAAATGTAAAGCTTTATTTCCTGTTCTTACAAATATTACTCATTTTCCAGTGGCAGTAAAATTTAGCTGGACCAGCTGTCCATTCCACCTAATTGTTTTTTCTTTACCACTAGGGATGGCATCGCGTCTTAATTTCCTGCCCCTACCCAATACTTCCATTTGCAAGTGTCGTAGGGGTATACACATCATAATACAGAAGGCCTGACCGGGAACTATTGTAGACAAACTGTGTGGAGGAACACCACGCCACAAGCAGTATAAACATTTCCTCTGTATCCTTCGTACTAGATCAGACTCGCTAGATCTCGCATGGAATGCTAAATATCCCGCTTCTACCCATTTCTAAGAGGCAGTAAAAACTTGTCTTAGTTTTCTCTTTCTCCTTTATATCTTTTCTTTCTTAACTGATGACTTTTTGGGTTGTTTAATTTGTTCTCATCATGATATAAATGAAATATTGCTCACTGCACGTAAGTTATCATTCAATCATGGATAAAAATCAAGTAGAACAAAGGGCAGTGACGAAATGATCTTCACGGTATATCATGATATACCGACGATAAAATACATTGACAATCCCCAGCTTTTAGACTATGTCGACCTCATTTACCCACTAGAACTGAAACTTAACAAAGGAAACACTGATTCTAAATACTGCCCATTTGTCGATCTTACAATCATCGTTGACTCTGCAAAAATTAAAACTAAAATTTATGATAAAAGGGATGATTTTAATTTCACTCATACTAATATCCCTTTTCTTAATGGCGATGTTCCTGCAGCTCCATCATACGGGATGTATATATCTCAATTGGTACGATTCGCACGCGTCTGTTCTACTCTTGACGACTTAAATAAACGTAACCTTACCATCAACTCCAAGCGTTTACAACAAGGTTACAGATTTCATAGATTGATAGACACATTTAAAAAGTTTTAAATAAGATATGAACATTTGATATCTAGATATAATGCAACTCGCAAACAGCTTATTTCTAAGGGCATTTCTCATCCTCGTTTTTACGGAAATGTTGTAAAAAAATTGCCAAAAACTGATAAAATATCCAGAAAAACTGGGTCGTAACTTACATTCTTTACTTAATACGGATATTGACTAGATATTCTTCATGATCAGTTATATTGGCTTTGGGATCCAATGACCTGACGATTTTACAATTAAAGAACCTTAGTAAGCAAGCTTACATACCCCACGCCCCCACATATCGGATAATCCTGCATTATCTGAACATTATCAAAAATCGTAATCAAAGTAGTTTGCACTTTTCTTACAGGTGCACAATCATCCTGTAAAATATCTAAAAAAAACTTTAGGATTTATCCGGGCAAATGGTGTACCCTATAAGCATTATCTTGCTTGAAAATAACAAACTCAACAATGTGTATCAAAAATCAAAATCCACCATGCATGCACATCTTTGATATGTGCACAAAACCCGAAAAATAAAAACTTCCTATCTAATAAATTGTAGGAGAAGTTATCCGCACAAATGATGTACCCTATATGCAATATAATGCATAAAATGACAAAGTTCAACAATGTGTAGTTTTCTGAAAAATTATCAAAAACCAAAATCCAAGTAGTATGCACATCTGTGATATGTGCACAATCAACCTGCAAAATAAAAACTTCCTATCTTAAAAACTGTAGGAGTTATTCGGACAAATGGTGTACCCACTTGATGACAGACGGACGGACTGACGGACCAGTCAAAATATATATACCCTCCGCAACTTCGTTGCGTAGGGTATAATTATACTGGCCTCTCACTGATACTGCCGAAGTCTACTGAAATCTATGATGATTCATTACCAAACCCTTCGGGAAGTTTTAAATTTGATTATTATTCCGTAGTGCGAAGTGTTTTATCAGCAGACTCGGCTCTTTGAGCTAGCCGGCAGTTTTGCGGCAATCACTCCTTGATCCCGTCTTTCTAAATTACGTTTTGTCTTTATCTTTCTCTTTTCAAGATTGTGGCCGTGGAGTTAGTGGGTTACCTATATTTGGTTTTATTTGAATTTTTATAATACTATAGGGAAACGGGATAGAGAAAGGGGAGGTTTGGGTACCCATAAATCGCTAGCTATTGCTAGTGCCGGTACCAAGTCCGGCTATCCCGAGTTCCTATCGTTGTTTATGTTTGTCTTTTGTCATTTTATTGTTTTTCTTGTGCACTTCCCTTGTGAATTGTGGCATGTGATTGTAATGTTCGGTCATTGAATGTTCTTCCTGTGATCTTCATTAATTCACACATGAAATGACAAAATTTGTTTTGATTGATTGATTATTTATAGTTTAACGTCCAATGAGCAATATTTCAGCTATATCAGCACAACAAAATGTTAATAAATTAAAAAATATATAATTAATAGAAGAAAGAAATACAGGTGGAAGGCACAATCGGGGCAACGACTTTTGATTGTCACTGGAAAAGGGGAGAAATGGGTAGGGGCAGGAAATTTAGCCTTCTACATGACACCAAATGCGTCTGCTCTCTCTAGAGAACTATAGAAAGGGTCTTTCTATTGCATGGATCGTAGCGTTCTCCATACAATTTGGCTACAATGGTTCGCGGTCAGGCTTTCCGTATTATGATCTTACTACCCCGCAAAGACAGGGCACTCCCCTATCCACCACCTGGGGACGTGCCCGGCAGCTCTGTATCCAAAGCCTCTGAAAACCGACTCAAGAACCGGGCAAAATTTGTTTTGTCATAATAAGAAAAAACGTTCATAACGAGTCCATTATAATTTCTTCCCAATTTTATTCACGTAAAAAAAGGATTCTCTACTTTATTACTAAAATGGAAAAATTCTCTAAATACGGAAGATCAGGGAAACATTACTGCTGGAATACTGATACCAGCTAGAAGGGTAAACATGTCTTATAATGCACTAGATTTTCTGTTAGACTTACAATGCATATTTTATAGTTCACTCAAAAATATTCAAAATTTGTTTGAAGCCATAATAAAATATCCTACATTCTTATCCCTTCCAGCCCATTTTTTTTTCAGCTGCCTTAAAAAATTCATTTCGATATATAGCTCTGTCCTTGGCTAATTTTGGCTTTACATTTAGATCATATTGGTTATTTGTTCTCTATCAGTTTTTAAATATTTTTGATTAAATGGTCTTCCAAACGTTTAGATTTTATCTGCACTGAAGAGACATAAGTTGTCGAAATGCGCATATGCAGAAAGTAAATTCACAGTAACCTCGGTATTTAGTTATTTGCCAAGTTATTGTGTTTTTTATTAATTATACAGGTTTTTCACTAATAATGTTAAAAAATAAAATTCACACACCGCCCATATGTTCTCCAAAGATTAGATATGAATCTAGAATTTTTTTATTATGGTCTTCAGTATGCTTCGTCAAAATACTCAGTGTATTACGCGATCTCTTTATGAAAATTGAATAAACGTGCATGATCAAGTTGAATGAGGATCATGGGCTGGTAAAATTACTGCTTAATTAAAACCTTTCCACATTTTCCCTTGTAGAATGGTTAACAGAAAGAGATCGAAGCTGTGTACTCTAAGAGCATATTTATTGGGATTGGGGAATCGATAAACAGGTATTTACGAGCACCGCCACACAATGAATCTTTTACATTGATTGATTGAATACTGTTTAACGTCTACTCAGCAATATTTCAGCTATATCAAGACGAGAACAAGTTTGTTAATAGATAATCACTTTGGGTATGGAAATGGCCATGGGACGGGAAATTCTGACTGCCACTGGAAAAGTAGAGTGACATCGTCAAGGGCGGGGAATTTAACGTTGTAGCCGATCACCTACGGACCACCCCAAAAAGAGCTTGCTACAAGGGTTCTTTAACGTGCAGGAAGCGTGGCATTTCTTCCAACACGTGGACCTGAGTTTACATCCCATCCGAAAGATGGGTTGTGTACTTATTAATCCCGCACAACCACGGAATGGGTCCTATTTCTATATCCCGGGACCCTCGGGGTCAGCCTCCGTTTAGGAGGGGTCACACCCCGCAAGCCGGAGATACTAGGTCCTATTTGTATATCCCGGGGTGGGACGGGAAATTCTGACTGCCACTGGAAAAGTAGAGTGACATCGTCAAGGGCGGGGAATTTAACCTTGTAGCCGATCACCTACGGACCACCCCAAAAGAGCTTGCTACAAGGGTTCTTTAACGTGCAGGAAGCGTGGCATTTCTTCCAACACGTGGACCTGAGTTTACATCCCATCCGAAAGATGGGTTGTGTATTTATTAATCCCGCACAACCACGGAATGGGTCCTATTTCTATATCCCGGGACCCTCGGGGTCAGCCTCCGTTTAGGAGGGGTCACACCCCGCAAGCCGGAGAAACTAGGTCCTATTTCTATATATCCCGGGGTTCCCTCGGGGTCCTCTGTTAGGAAGACTCATACTCCAAGCTCAGAGGATGCTGCGTGCCTATTCATAAGCCGCGACCGCACACGGCGGCTTTTACATTGATGAACAATTCTGAATTCTACAATATTTTACGAAAGGATATGGAGTAAATGAACATGAGATCATAACACATATGTTAACTCCTTCGGAAAACTATACGGAAACAGATTTTTATCAGTGCTTTGACACTGGTTACAGGATCGATTTTACTTAATGTTCTGGTTTTATATTGTTGTATTGTAATTCTAATAAGATGTTTATTAGTAAATAAATTATGTTTACATCAATCGTTATCTCTATGCACTTGGTACACTTTGGAACATAATTTTAATATACGACTTGTTTGTTGAATATTTTTAATTAAGCAGAAATCACAATTTTTTCAACTATGGTGTCCTGTAAACGATGTACAATGAATGTGATAAATTTTTTACCTGTAAATACACATTCAAGGTACATATAATTTCAAAAATATTTTACCTGTGAAACACGAAGGCACGCGACAGTAAACGTGAGCTTGTTTCTTACACATATTTGTGAAAAAACAAAAAGAAGTAGAAGTTTATCATATCAAATCTACAACGACCAGATACTCTTACAAAATTATGGGCAATACATGATCAGAGATGATTTTGTTACGAACCTGGACCCCAGGTCTGAACAAAATGCAGAAAGCTTAAAAGTTATGGTAAAAATTAGGAAGGTTGTGTTTTGAGTTATTATATTTTATTCATAGTTTTACGTACTTAAACTTAATTNGGCACGCGACAGTAAACGTGAGCTTGTTGTGAAAAAACAAAAAGAAGTAGAAGTTTATCATATCAAATCTACAACGACCAGATACTCTTACAAAATTATGGGCAATACATGATCAGAGATGATTTCAACAAATAAAGAAGGCGCTGAATCATCCACAGGCTTCGTTGCGATACATCCTCAGATTGAAATTATATTTTAGTAGTATAATTCCACAAATACAGTTATAGAAAGTATTATATTAAATCAATTCAAGCTTATTCGTTTATTATATAATATATACATGAAATCTATATAATACTACGTCTTCTCTTTGCATGGGTCAGAAATAAAGAACATAATATATCTCTCCCAGAAACAAAGAAGCTAAAATTCTTGTCGAACTGAGTTGAAAAGTAAAACATGTACACAAATTTAGTCAACGTTAAACACTAAAAATTAGATTCAGATGGGGATTGGGGCTAGATCTTCAGCATTGCTGTCTTCTAAGGCCTTGGAATATGACAAAAATGGGGACACAAGATTTAAATGATACGTTTATGTTTCCTAGATGCGTCCTACTCTAACTACTTAAGGACGTTGTTCACTGTCGTGTTTCTCGTGCATATTCTAACAATATATCATGTTGGCCAATATTGAAATCTTGCAATGGTTGGGTGTCATACAATATATTCATTTGCCCATCATTTCTATATTCTCCAGACATTGTAAACAAGGGAAATCGAATATGAAAAAGTTCAACATATATTTTTCTTACTTTTCGTAAATTAAATGGTGGGGACCACCTAGCACCTGAACTCGTTTTCAGGGGCCCGCACACAGAACTCTCGGACGCGTTCCCAGCTGGTGGATAAGGGAATGCCCTGCCTGCACGGATCAGTCAGATCATAATACGAAAAAATCTGAAGGCAAACTTTGTGGATAAATGGTATACATACCCCTTCTTTATTTCTCTTTGTAGAGCAGGCGCAGTGGGTGCACTATAGAAGGGTACTTTTCCCGCCCATACCAATTTCTCCCCTTTCCAGTGGCAATCAAAACTCGTTGACCCGGTTGTCCTTAATAATGTCTTCTTATACATACATTTATTGATATAATTGTTGTCGACCTGATATAGCCGGAATATTGCTAAATGGATGTTCAACTCTTAATAATCAATCTTTAAATGGGGTCAAAATTCACATCTATGCTTGAAAGGAAAATATTTGGATTGAAATATGTTTCATTTTAAGAAAAAAAAAACGTATATACATTTTTGTGTGTGTGCCGTCTATTTTGTTTCCGATATTGCCATTGTGCTTGGATTATTCGTTTTTGATTAACGGTTCGGTTCTCACTAACCTTTCCCGCTTTTAGCTTGTCTATACGTTTTTTTTCTTGCATTTTCATATGTAAAATATTATTCAATTTCCATTTCTCTTTATTGTTTTAACCTTTGTTGTTATTGCAATAGATTTTTTTCAGTTACACTAAGTATATTAAATCCGACGTGCCCTTTGCACATGAAGTATACGGCGTCATAACAAAATTACCAAACAAAGTTGTCAAAAGCCGAAGTCCACTAGACTAAAAGACAAATCAAGTGGAAACCACCGGCAAAATTATCGACCGCAATGGTGTCTTAACGCGGTTTTATGGATAGCCAAACCTCCCGTTACATTGTGTCTGGTAGCAACTTGATAGCAATTGCTAGTGAAAAGTGGAAGACGGTTATCTTATTACTAGCACACTACTGTAGTCGCATATACAATGTATGTAGAAAATTGTCTATTGAGTCAGATCATCAGCTGCAATAACTTATGGGCATACATTTGTAAATTGAAAAAGAATCAGTCTTATCTGTTGTCTCGTAATTTTCGTATTTTATTTTAGCGATCGTATGGAATAGTTATAGAACCAATTATCGCACCTACATTATACAAACACTTACAGCCGACATGAAACTTAACTGTTAAGACAACTTCAGCTAAAATCAAGTATGCAAGGTAAGACATACATACGTATTGTTTAAATAAAGCATATTTATTATAATTCAAAATTAATTAATACGCAATTTTGTATACATATATCCATGCTCAAAAATTGAAGTTTATTTCCTTTCCATGTCTGTGTTTGCATTATGGTCTTTGGTATGGCATTAATGCCCACAAATTAAACGCATTGTTTAATTGTCTCTATCTCATCAGAGTATCTGATAGCTTCATCAGCTATTTCAGATGGGATTTTCCTGGAATCCTCACTTTTCTCTTTAGCCTGAATTACTTGGAGTTTGACTTGTAATTACAACTTTCATTTTTTTCTGGTCTAGGCTGCTTACTCGCATTTTCTGTCTTAATTCCATGAAAAAAGAATGATTGGCACTTTTTCAAAGTAATATTTTATGGTCAACAATGGAAGTGATATATGAACATACTAAGGCGTCAGAGACTTAATGCCACTTAACTGTGTGAATAACTAACACTATCAAATAGATGGTATCATCTGCTAGGTCAATCCACATTATTTCATCAGTTTAGTATCATACACATTTTAACCAAATGAAACGCACATAAAAATAAAGGAAACCGCCGTGCGCGGTCCCGGCTGAAGAATAGGCCCGCAGCATCCTCTGAGCTTGGAGTATGAGCCATCCTAACAGAGGACCCCGAGGGAACCCCGGGATATAGAAATAGGACCCAGTATCTCCGGCTTGCGGGGTGTGACCCCTCCTAAACGGAGGCTGACCCCGAGGGTCCCGGGATATAGAAATTGGACCCATTCCGTGGTTGTGCGGGATTAATAAATACACAACCCATCTTTCGGATGGGATGTAAACTCAGGTCCACGTGTTGGAAGAAATGCCACGCTTCCTGCACGTTAAAGAACCCTTGTAGTAAGCTCTTTTTGGGGTGGTCCGTAGGTGATCGGCTACAANGCTAAATTCCCCGCCCTTGACGATTTCACCCTACTTTTCTAGTGGCAGTCAGAATTTCCCGTCCCATGGCCATTTCCATACCCCAAAGTGATTATTTATCAACAAACTTGTTCTCGTCATGATATAGCTGAAATATTGCTGAGTAGACGTTAAACAATATTCAATCAATCAATCAATAAAGGAAAAAATACAGTACAATGTATGTACACGATTAAAAGATATAAATGCAATAAAAGTTCAATTATTTATAAAGTTACAAATAAATAAAATTTCAAAGTTCATGTTGTGCAAAGAGAAATTGAATAAACACAAATGTATGAAAAACTGTGTGTACATGTAAACAAATTAAAATCCATTGTTTGAAAAAAATGGTATGTACATTTATAAAGAAATAACATTTGCAAATTAAAGTTTCTATCATAGTCTATAATCACAGATAAGTTATATATCCAAGAATGCTGTAGAGGCGCCATCATCCTAAACCTGTCTTTTCTGATAGAAATATAAATAGGCATCCCGGACTTGTTCGTATGTAAGCATACGATTATCAACTGAACGGAAACCACTAATGAGACACCACAATCGTTGACTCGTTGCCTAAGGACGTTGAGATATTTTTCTCTGGCGACGTCGTTGGTTTTTCTGCTGATCCCGTTGCATTTATTTTCAGGGCCAAAACAACAAATTATGCTGCAACGGGGGACGATTCCATCTCCAAGGTATTCAGTTTTGAGGAGACCGGAGTACGCTTGTCGTAAGCGGCAATAACGTGACTATTTTCACGGGAAACCAAATTTGTTTTCCTGCTCATATTTTTGACGTCATCCAGGGTATCGACCGAAAGAGCCATGCAAAGCGCTCTCCGTATCCAACGAGCAGTACTGATAATCTCTTTGGTCCACAAAGACATCCGTAAAATCTTAATAAAATTGTACCATTGTAAGCTTCCTATATTGGTAAACAAAACATCCAATATGTAGAGGTAGATTAAGATAAATGCTCGACTTTGCCAATTCCACTTCAAAACAGTTGTCATCAAGTTGATTACATTGATGGAAAAACTGGATGTTAATACAACTGAAGATAGTTCGGGTAATTTTTACCTGCGTCACCAACGGTGACCGCAGGTCTAGGAGCCGCTCGACTCCGTCCGTCCGTCACGCTTTGGGGGTACCAAGTTTGTGTAATCTGAAACTCAGACACCTTTAACCCGATACTTTTGAATCTTTGCACAGTTGTTCTGGACACATTGAAGATGTGCACCTCCTCTTTTGGTGAGATTTGGAAAAAAAATTGTGGAATTTATCCATTGTTGAACTTGGTCATTTTTTCATCAAATTTTAACATTACGATACTGAGTTTGTGTAATCTGAAACTCTGACACCTTAAACCTGATGCATTTGAAATTTTGCAAAGTTGTTCTGAACACATGGAAGATGTGCACCTCCCCTTTTGGTGAGATTTGGATAAAAATTATCCATTGTTGAACTTAGTCATTTTTTCATCAAATTTTAACATTACGATACTGAGTTTTTGTAATCTGAAACTCTGACACCTTATAACTGATGCATTTGAAACTTTGCACAGTTGTTCTGAACACATTGAAGGTGTGCACCTCCCCTTTTGGTAAGATTTGGATAGAAATTGTGGAATTTATCCATTGTTGAACTTGGTCATTTTATCATCAAATTTTAACATAACGGTACTGAGTATGTGTAATCTGAAACTCTGACATCTTATACCTGATGTTTTTGAAACTTTGCACAGTTGTTCTGAACACATTGAAGAAGTGCGCCTCCTCTTTTGGTGAGATTCGAATAAAAATTGTGGAATTTATCCATTGTTGAACTTAGTCATTTTTTCATCAAATTTTAACATTACGGTACTGAGTTTGTGTAATCTGAAACTCTGACACATTGAAGATGTGCACCTCCCCTTTTGGTGAGACTTGGATAAAAAATGTCAAATTTATGTATTGTTGAACGTAGTCATTTTTTCATTAAATTTTAACATTACAGTACTAAGTTTGTGTAATCTGAAACTCTGACTCCTTATACCTGGTGCTTTTGAAACTTTACACAGTTATTCGTGACACATTGAAGATGTGCACCTCCCTTTATGGGGAATTTGAATAAAAAATGTTGAATTTATGCATTGTTGAACTTCCACTTCAAAACAGTTGTCATCAAGTTGATTACATTGATGGAAAAACTGGATGTTAATACAATTGAATTTTTACCTGCGTCACCAACGGTGACCGCAGGTCTAGGAGCCGCTCGACTCCGTCCGTCCGTCACGCTTTGGGGGTACCAAGTTTGTGTAATCTGAAACTCAGACACCTTTAACCCGATACTTTTGAATCTTTGCACAGTTGTTCTGGACACATTGAAGATGTGCACCTCCTCTTTTGGGGAGATTTGGAAAAAAAATTGTGGAATTTATCCATTGTTGAACTTGGGCATTTTTTCATCAAATTTTAACATTATGATACTGAGTTTGTGTAATCTGAAACTCTGACACCTTAAACCTGATGCATTTGAAATTTTGCAAAGTTGTTCTGAACACATTGAAGATGTGCACCTCCCCTTTTGGTGAGATTTGGATAAAAATTATCCATTGTTGAACTTAGTCATTTTTTCATCAAATTTTAACATTACGATACTGGGTTTTTGTAATCTAAAATTCTGACACCTTATAACTGATGCATTTGAAACTTTGCACAGTTGTTCTGAACACATTGAAGATGTGCACCTCCCCTTTTGGTGAGATTTGGATAAAAATTGTGGAATTTATCCATTGTTGAGCTTAGTCATTTTATCATGAAATTTTAACATTACGGTACTGAGTTTGTGTAATCTGAAACTCTGACATCTTATACCTGATGTTTTTGAAACTTTGCACAGTTGTTCTGAACACATTGAAGATGTGCGCCTCCCCTTTTGGTGAGATTCGGATAAAAATTGTGGAATTTTCCATTGTTGAACTTAGTCATTTTTTCATCAAATTTTAACATTACGGTACTAAGTTTGTGTAATCTGAAACTCTGACTCCTTATACCTGGTGCTTTTGAAACTTTACACAGTTATTCGTGACACATTGAAATTTTGATTCTTGACCAGTCGCTTAATATAGCGACTGGTCTTCTTTGTTTTGGCATATAATTCCTAGAAGGTGTGTTTATTGACGAGGTTAACGGTCAGAAACTTAGTCAAATTACAATCGTGGCCATGGAAGATGCAACCTTGAAATTTGTAAGCTGTATTGGTTTCTTCACAATAACCGACAACTGGTATTCTCTGCATGCCAATTTTCTTCTCCATATTGTTGCCATGGTGTTGAATGTGGTATCCTATTTGTTTAGACTCCCATTCCAATCATTCAATTGCCTTTCTTTCCCAACGACGATTTGCTTTTCTTTGGAAGATGTTCTCACTTTGACGACGGACAAAATGATAAGTTTGCATGGGTTACAATATGCATCATCAATATAAAGCATTGGCAACCACACCATACAATATCTTTGGTTCGTCGTACTTTCTGTCAAGAATAAAGGCGACATTCCTGTCGTGATAACGATGAAATATTATCGAAGGACGTCCAACGATGTTGTCTTTATACAAACGGTACACATTTTAATTTTATTCATCGATGATGGTAAAATATTCAGGAAGGTCATCAAACATTTGGATGGTCAGGCTTGCACATTATTTACATGGTCAGACTTTCAACTTCTTTCGATGGCCAGGCTTTCATTGCACGTTATTTTGATGGTCAGGCATAGAGTTAGTGGTCTACCTTTATTGGGTTTTATTTGTATGTTTATTATACTATAGGGTAACGGGATAGAGGAAGAGGAGGTTTGGGTACCCATAAACCGGTTTAACCCTACCACTGGCTGTTGTTAGTGCCGGTACCAAGTCCGGCTATCCCGAGTTCCTATCGTTATCTATGTTTGTCTTTTGTCATTTTACTGCTTTTCTTGTGCAGTTCCCTGATTGATTGTGACATGTGAATGTGTTTCTTGTTATCTTTCCTTCATTAATTTAAACGTTTTTTGGATGTGTGGGGTACAGCTAGCGTGTTCTCACCACTGATTGGTCAATAAAAATACTTTGATCAATTACTAACGACCTTTGAGCTGATCTCACAATGGTCAGCCTAACATTGAGAGCATGAAACCTGAACTAAGGGAAATTTTCCATTCTCAGTTTACACTGCAGATAAAGTATTACATAACCACTGACTGATAAATAATGTTATGAAATTTGCCGCCAAAAATCTTTATTATCAATAAAATTGATTTGATTACAATTTTAAAACGGGTAATACATTTAAGTTTATCTTTCACTTACATGCATACCTTTTCAGAATGTCTTATATAAAAATATTGCAGATTGCCATGAAATTAAGCTTTGCAACCTTTCTGCATATAACTATTATTTTGCCAGCTTTTTTAACGCCCTATATCATATCAAACCCCTTACATAAACCTGTCCATGTAATCATCTTTGCATATATCCATATATGTTAATGATAAGGCTATAATTCATTGAAAAACTCATAAACCGGCAGTGACACTGATTTACAACATAAAATGAAGAAAGTGTACCTTTAACAAACGTGTCCTTAATTGCTGATTTTCAAAATTGCTCTACGAATGTTTATATAATATTTAGGATAGCCGGTCCAGCTAACGTAAAAACCGTTCCAAAAACGGTCTCGAGGATTATCTTAAAGTCCTTTTAAATTTCAATATGTTAAATTGTAAAATTTTGCTAGCTCACCTTTAAGAAATATATTTGCTTTCCACCCTAAACTACTAATAGTATTATACAAAGCTGACTCAATGTGGCGAGTCTTTGCCGAAACAAAAGTTCACAAACAGCAAACTTCATTGAATAGCGTGCAATATTTTAACCCAATGGAGGACAATTTCTTCAACTTCATCTTCTGTAATGTCCTTCTTATCTAAGTCGTTTCCCTCTGAATGAACCACAACAAACCGTGGAACAAAAATTGTTCAATAATGGGTTACTGTTTACAAAATTATATAGCCGTTTAACAAGCGAGCTTCCAGAAACTACAACATCTGACATCTCTCCACAGCAAAAAATACGTTATTGTACTAAAATTGGATTATGGCCATGTCCATCGGATTATTATTCAATCGTCAATACGTTTTTTAAATAATTTCCAATGAATTCACAAGACTTAAATCAAGATTTCTCTAATGATATGTCAAGTTTAAACCGGTTTTGACCCGTTAGATAAATTTAAATTTTCTTTATTCAACGTATGTTAAATAAAGTCCGTGCTATTTCCCGCCAAATCTATTCGGAATACAATTCTCGGTGTTAATCATTGATCATTAGAGAAAAAGATGACACCACTTTATCCCGATTATTACCATATTTTATCCACTCTCGATAGTTAAATTTTAAAATTTTAAAATGTTCGGCAAGCCTCGCAATTAAAATTTTAAAATTTAACTGTCTCTAGTGGATAAAATATGGTAATGAACGGGATCTTGTGGTGTAATCTATATATATCCATGTAAAATGATGTCAATAACTACGTCTGCAACACTATACATTTTTCGCCAAAGATTGTTAAATATCAACAATATAACTGAAAATCTCTGCTTCGATTTACTTTGAGTTTACAAACTTTTTCTCAATCTCATGAATATTTATTAGGTACTTATACGTCACGATCGTGTGTAAGTCCTATCGGACCATCGTACCTGTAAACACCTATAGGAAGAAAGATTACTCTTTCTCAATCCAAGTAACACTCGTGCCAAACATTCATTTATAGAACTATAAATCTTGTTTTATCATGATTATCTATGAAATATTTTATTATACCCCCGCTTTGCGGGAGGTGTATAGTGTTCATGATGTCCGTCCGTCCATCCGTCTTTCTGTACCCAAAAGCTGGTATCCACTATACCTCCTAAACCACTAATTGGAATTTCATGTAACTTATACAGGAGCTTAATTATATATTGTAGATGTGCACTATACATTTTTTTAATCAATATTTCCTTTTTCCAGATATTTTTTTTACATGTTTTGGAATTTGTCATTTTACCTCAATGCAAACCCCCGGTACAGGAGCTTAATTACATATTGTAGATGTGCACTATACATTTTTTTTTAATCAATATTTCCTTTTTCCAGATATTTTTTTTACATGTTTGGAATTTGTCATTTTACCTCAATGCAAACCCCCGGTACTTGGATCGGTTTTCAGGGGCTCCGGCTACAGAGCTGCCGGGCGCGTCCCCAATTGGTGGATAGGGGAATGCCCTGTCTATAATACGGTCATAATACGGAAAGCCTGACCGCGAACCATTGTAGCCAAACTGTTTGGAGAAACGCCACGCTCCATGCAGTATGAAAACCCCTTCTATATTTCTCTAAAGAGAGCAGACGCACTGGGTGTCGTATGGAAGGCTTAATTTCCTGCCCCTACCCATTTCTCCCATTTTCTATTGGCAATCAAAAGTCGTTACCCTGGTTGTCCCTTCTTTCTTCTTTCTTACAATTTTTTGCATTGAGTAACTTGTTCTCGTCCTGATATAGCTGAAATATTGCTCATTGGACGTTAATCTCTAACTAATCAATCAATCAATGCAAACCATATGGTCCGCCGTGCGCGGTCCCGGCTTATGAATAGGCCCGCAGCATCCTCTGAGCTTGGAGTATGAGTCGTCCTAACAGAGGACCCCGAGGGAACCCCGGGATATAGAAATAGGACCTAGTATCTCCGGCTTGCGGGGTGTGACCCCTCCTAAACGGAGGCTGACCCCGAGGATCCCGGGATATAGAAATAGGACNCATTCCGTGGTTGTGCGGGATTAATAAATACACAACCCATCTTTCGGATGGGATGTAAACTCAGGTCCACGTGTTGGAAGAAATGCCACGCTTCCTGCACGTTAAAGAACCCTTGTAGCAAGCTCTTTTTGGGGTGGTCCGTAGGTGATCGGCTACAAGGCTAAATTCCCCGCCCTTGACGATTTCACCCTACTTTTCCAGTGGCAGTCAGAATATCCCGCCCAATGGCACCTTCCATACCCCAAAGATTTATTTATTAACAAACTTGTTCTCGTCTTGATATAGCTGAAATATTGCTGAGTAGACGTTAAACAATATTCAATCAATCAATCAAACCATATGGTGACCACCTGATATCCACTACTCCTCTTAAACCACTGATTGGAATTTCATGAAACTTATGCCGGAGGTTAATTACATATTGTAGATGTGCACTATGCATTTTGTTTATCAAAAATTCTTTTTTTTCCAGTTTTTGTCTCGCCCTTTCGTCGCGCGGAAAGCGAGACATATGCGTACAAAGTATGCGGCGTTAGGTCATTTTCTCAGTAACTATAAATGGTAGGTCAATGATATTTGGTATATAGGTTGGTCTTAGGTAGTACATGACAGTCTGTCATATGGCTTTTGTCCTTGACCTCAATTTCACGGTCTAGTGAGCATGTTAAGTTTTTGTTATTATGTCATTTTCTCAGTAACTGTAAGTGGTAGGTCAATGATATTTGGTATACAGGTTAGTCTTGAGTAGTACATGACAGTCTGCTATATGGTTTTTGTCTGTGACCTCAATTTCACGGTGCAATGAACATGTTAAGTTGTTGTGCTTAGTTGAGTTTCTCAGAAACTATAAGTGGTAGGTCAATGATATTTGGTATGTAGGCTGGTCTTAGGTAGTACATGACAGTCTGTCATATGGCTTTTGTCCTTGACCTCAATTTCACGGTCTAGTGAGCATGTTAAGTTTTTGTGTTTAGGTCATTTTCTCAGTAACTATAAGTGGTAGGTCAATGATATTTGGTATATAGGTTGGTCTTTAGTAGTACATGACAGTCTGCTATATGGTTTTTGTCTGTGAACCTCAATTTCATGGTCCAATGAACATGTTAAGTTTTTGTGGTTAGTTTAGTTTCTCGGTAACTACAAGTGGTGGGTCAGTGATTTTTGGTATGTAGGTTGGTCTTAGATAGTACATGACAGTCTGTCACATGGCTTTTGTCCTTGACCTCAATTTAATGGTCTAGTGATCATGTTAAGTTTCCTAGTATCAATAATTGTAAGGTCAATAATATTTGGTATTTGGGTTTGTCTTAAATGGAACATGACAGTCTGCTGTTTGTCTTTAGCCCTTGACCTCATTTTGACGGTCTAATGAACATGTTTGGTTTTACAGTATCTATCAGTGGTCACTGATAGTTTCGTTTTTGGTGATTCATTACAGTCTGCTCTATTGCTTTTGTCACTTACCCTAATTTCACAGTCTAGCGAATATGTTTAGTTTTCTGATTTAGTCAGTTTGAGAATTCACATCAATTTTGTGACCATGAAGGGACGGGCCAGACATCAATTTGGGTCCACACTTGTTTTTTTTACATGTTTTGGACTTTGTCATTTTAGCTCAGTGCAAACCATATGGTGACCACCTGGTATCCACTACTCCTCCTAAACCACTGATTGGAATTTCATGAAACTCATGCAAGAGCTTAATTATTACATATTGTAGATGTGCATTATGCATTTTGTTTATCGATAATTCCCCTTTTTGTCCAGATTTTTGACGTGTTTAGGACTTTGTCATTTTACCTTAATGCTAACCAAATGGTGACCACCTGGTATCCCTTACTCCTGTTAAACCAATGATTTGAATTTCATGAAATTTATGCAGGAGCTTAATTACATATTGTAGATGTGCACTATGTATTTTGTTTTCCAATTATTCCTTTTTTCAAGATATTAAAAAAATATGAGGAAGATATGGGGCGGGGGGTATCCGTAACTCTAGTTTTGTTAAACATGTTAAATGCATGTTCAGCCGTCCAAATATATTGGGCAGATTTGCACAAAATTGTATTCTTAAATAGTATTTAGACACTATAAAATTTCAGATACTTTTCCATATACAAAGTTTTTTGGCTTCATAATGGCCATAAGAAATTCTCGACAGACATACGGGCAGACAGAAAAAGTGAAAATTATATCGAAGACATTTTCACTGTTGGGCCTACTTCAAAAATATTTTAAAAAATTCCAAAATAATACATACCTTAATGTGTGTAGTAAAATAAGGGGCGGTTGCAAAACCGCCAGATATGAATATATTGCACTTGAACTTGCTTGTGCAACATTCTGCATCAGTTGATGCAACATAAGGAAGTGCAGTATTTACATTTTGTACTTCCGGTCTATTGTAATTGACGGCTCGTGAAATAGCTCCACCCATTTCGGGATATCTCCTCACATTGTCAATATTTTCTATCCAGGCTTCGTAAATAATAGTGTTCTCTTGAGAAAACGAATTAATAGCGTGCATTGTGACATTGTTACTATCTACTAAATAGTTTTTGGCCGAACCAGAACTTTCAACAATGAAATTGATATCATCCGCCATTTTGAACATTTTCCGTATAGTACGTAAACAGTATACCATCTTAATACGGTTTGATGACGAACCATTGACGAAAAAGTTGACTAATTGTTACCCATCAAAAGCGTCTCCAGTAGTACTTGTAGTCGTTGCCAGTCTGAACACTTTCTAATTTTTTTCTAAAATTACGAATCAAAGTATCAGTAAAAAAGTTGGATTAAAAATTTAAAAGGAAAAGTATGCTACGATGAAGAGCAATTTTGGACTCACTTTTAAGAGGAACTTCACCCATAGGATGAGAAAATTGTTCAATTTTAGTCGAAAAATAACAAATAAGATAAAAAAAAATAAAGAAAAAAAATTATGCAACAAGAACGACAAAAATACCACGTGGAGCGACACGAAATACGTCAACAACATACAACACGTTTTAGAACATTAAAACGCGTATAGAAACAATTGAACAGATTCCCCAACATTAAGGCTTCACGGAATAAGTATATATAGCATTTGGTGGTATTCATGCTTGACCACTCTATGATTGTAAGCTTTCATCCAACGCTATTCTACTTAAATAAAACATTTCAGGTGTGCTGTTTGGATCATTCAAACCTAACGTACACGGAAAATTTTCTAAACGTATCCCTGAACTGAATGGAAAACACTTTTGTACATTAATGAAAACTCTATTATTTCATATAAAATCCAAGATGCTCATTAATTTTTCACACTGAATTTCCAACAATAGAAATGTTTTTTTTTTGCACTGAATTTCCAACTCTTACAATGAATTGTATAGTTCAGCGAGTTCATTATCAGTGAACTCACAAAGTTCAATGGGTGCTGGTGAT
Organism: Modiolus philippinarum; assembly: GCA_002080025.1. NCBI lineage: Eukaryota > Metazoa > Mollusca > Bivalvia > Mytilida > Modiolidae > Modiolus > Modiolus philippinarum. The sequence continues at coordinate 91,303 of MJUU01063215.1, forward strand.
AAAGCTTTTTACCTGGCTCTCTGTGTAGGTATTGACGTTGCATTTTTTTCGACATCCGACCAGTTATTGGCTGTTGTGGTTCTTCTGTCGACTGTATTGGTTCAAACGTAGTTGGCATTGAAGGAGACAGTGACGGTATCATTGGTTGTTTAAGTACCAGAAGATACATTCATCATGTTCCTGTACTTAAAAACATGAATAAACTAGATATCGGAGAGATGGCAGCCATCCTTGGGAGCCCCGGTATAATAAGTTCAAATTTAAGTGTGTGTTTGTGTGAACACAGTGCAAGTTATGGCTGTTAATAACATTTAAATTTGCAATATTTAGAAGATATCCAGAGCTTAGATGATACATCTTCTTCCCTCGACCTTTGGAAAACCTATCAAAACCTGCAATGGCACTTGAACCCAATCAACAAGCAGCTGCACAACTTAACCGACAACCAGTCGTACGAAGATCTAGAAGGACAAGACGACAACAAAATAGATTGAATTCATAGATTGCATCTTGCCTTTGATTTATAATTTCTAAGATGATATTTTCCTATAATTTACTTTCACAATGTTTACTTATGTCTAACATCATTTCAAGTGACATTCAGAATTTCCCGTCCCATGACCCTTTCCATACCCCAAAGTCTTTCTTTATTAACAAACTTCTCGTCTTGATATAGCTGAAATACCGCTGAGTAGACGTTAAACAATATTCAATCAATCAATCAATCAAAATGAAATTGTACTTACGAGAATTGTACAAAGATTTCGCAAACAGAAAAATCGTCTGTATCGCTGTTATTCAAATAATTGAATGGACAGGTGGGTTTGAGACGTTAAACAATATTCAATCAATCTAACATCATTGTTAACAAATCGTTATCAATATATTTGATTTTTGAAGTAGGATCATTATCACTACGCAATAATGTGTGATAAGACCCAAATGCACATTTTTAAGTGGATGAGTTGTAAATTTGATGCTGCTGAATTTTTTTCACTTCCTCCATTTCTAGGAGTAAATTCTGTTTTGGAAGGCATTTTGCAAAAGGTATATAATATTAACATCTAATTTTGAAACAGCAATATTGTAAACGTGATTTTCAATTTTAAAGTAAATTGTTGGAATGAAATGAAACAATGGAGTTATTTAATATATGTGTTATAGTGCCATGTTCATTTACTCCATATCATTTCGTAAAATATTAAATGTTAAATTTCCTTAAGGAGAAGGGAAAACTATAATATGTATAATTTTGTATAGGGAGGAGTTAGAGAAGCTGACACGTTTATTCCCTGGAAAGTTTTGTATTCTTCAATTTTCAATAAAGACGGATGGAAATCAGACGGAACGTCAATTAAAATATTTTAAATCATAGCCCAAGAGAGAATTCACCGTGACTGTATAGTCTGGAACAACTATGGTCTGAGGTACATCTAGTTAATTATTATATACGTTGTAAATTTGAAACAAATTTAATTTTTCTGTATTGAAATATTCATTATGTAGTATTTTGGCGCCAAATAATTTGTTCTGTAGAAAATGAGGAATCCAAATGATGAATGAATCGGATTTAGATTTTTTGACAATGCCCAAAACAATAAATGTATTTCCGTGGTATTCATCTTAATTAATTCCCTCCAAAAATTTGTTTACTCGTTCAGAAATGTATAATAACACAATGTTTACCATGCATTATTCATAACATTCATTTGGTTACTCTTTCATCTTGTCCTAAAGTGTCTATACTGTTACCAAAATTACACTCAGAACATTCCATTAGTGCCATTGTTTTGTTTGTATTCACGTATTTTACCATTTTAGAGTGGTGGGAGGAAATTTCGTATAATTGTCATTTTAATTTTAGTCCATTTCTGTCTGTTTAGACACGATCCCAATTTTGTTGATATCATACATTAAGCACCATCCGGCCTCCAAAAAAGACGAAAATCTAAACCGCCGTGCGCGGTCCCGGCTTATGAATAGGCCCGCAGCATCCTCTGAGCTTGGAGTATGAGTCGTCCTAACAGAGGACCCCGAGGGAACCCCGGGATATAGAAATAGGACCTAGTATCTCCGGCTTGCGGGGTGTGACCCCTCCTAAACGGAGGCTGACCCCGAGGGTCCCGGGATATAGAAATAGGACCCATTCCGTGGTTGTGCGGGATTAATAAATACACAACCCATCTTTCGGATGGGATGTAAACTCAGGTCCACGTGTTGGAAGAAATGCCACGCTTCCTGCACGTTAAAGAACCCTTGTAGCAAGCTCTTTTTGGGGTGGTCCGTAGGTGATCGGCTACAAGGCTAAATTCCCCGCCCTTGACGATTTCACCCTACTTTTCCAGTGGCAGTCAGAATTTCCCGTCCCATGGCCCTTTCCATACCCCAAAGTGATTATTTATTAACAAACTTGTTCTCGTCTTGATATAGCTGAAATATTGCTGAGTAGACGTTAAACAATAATCAATCAATCAACCCAAAAAAGACGAAAATCTAAACATTTGTTTGTAGGACTGCCAACACCCCTCCTGGGTGCAATCTAAATTCCTCTTTCTAGTCATTGTTCAATGCATCTGTTATTGCCTGATCCAGTTTTTATTCCGCCTGTTATAATAAAAGCCACCTAGAGTAGTTAAGTTTAAGCCACCTTTTTTCGTCGGAATTTTAGTTCCATTTTCACTTTTTATATACTCCATTTTCACTTTTTATATACTGCCGGACGTGAATCTTCATCACACAATCCCATGGTTGGGTAACTACATAGCAATCGTCTCGAATATCATTTCTATATATCTCTTATTCTGATAATGATAATGATACAGGTTGAAATTTAGAATATTGCTATATTTGGAACTTAACATCCTTTAAGATCCTCCAAAGTCTGTCATGTGCTTATAATGTGGTCCATTTCATCCACCCCAAAACAGATATGGTCTTTATAGATCAATGTAGAAGTGTTCATTAAATCTTCTGAGCACTAGGACTTTCGATCAACCAAATGTTCCTAACGGAATTGATTTTTGATTTTTTGTTAAAAAACATAATTTCCGTTTTAATATGAAGCGAAAATTAAACTTTCGTAGACCTCAAATCAAAAATATAATAAAGGAATTACTGAAAAGGGTTCTTCACGGTTTGCAGCACTTCATCAAAATGACTTTTTCCAATAGCTTACAATCAACCCAGTAAACAATGACATCACATCTGGTGTAATCCTGGCATATAGCCATGTTTGAATCATTCAGAAATATTTCGCATCCTGGTGTAAAGAGTACCTCGTCAATCTGATTGACGGCGTTGACTATGGAAAATCACATTCTGGTATCCCGGAGCTGATAGTAAAGAGCCTGTAAACACCTCTGGACATTAGCTGAGCAATTAAGTGTTTTCACTGACAATGAAAATCACATTCTTGTATTCCGGAGCTGATAGTAAAGAGCCTGTAAACACCTCTGGGACATTAGTTGAGCAATTAAGTGTTTTCACTGACAATGAAAATCACATTCTGGTATTCCGGAGCTTATAGTAAAGAGCCTGTAAATAAAATACCTCTGGGACATTAGTTGAGGAATTAACTGTTTAAATTACTGTTTTTAACAACATCATGGGATATTTTTACAGTACTTTTTGTTTTGTTGAAATTAAAAATAAATAATTACATCTTTACAGTAAAATTTGTGTACATGCCTTCACATCAAAGTTATTAAACTTATCAGAGATACTGAGATTGCATATATCTCGCTGATAGAACTGGAATAAAATATCAGTTGGGATTTTAATTAAAGAAAATGCCTGTGCTTGTAATATATCTGCCCCTGTTAATACTTTTACATTAAAAAACATCCAGGCTTTAACCAGTCTGCCCTCACTTCATCGGTGCTGACCCGAAAACCGATTTTATTTAAATTTGCAATATCTAAATTTTACCGAATTTTGTTTAAAAGTAAGGAGTATCTCCCTCATGTATAGCTCTGTCCTTAGCTGAATTTTGGCTTTTCTATTTAGACCCTTTTGTTTATTTGTTCTCCATCAGATTTAACACGTTTTGGTTAATGGACTTCCAAATGTTTTGGTTTTATCTGCACTGATGAGACATAAGTTGTCGAAATGCGCATATGCAGAAAATAAATTAACAGTAACTTCGGTATTTTGATATTCATCTGATTCAGATACTGAACAAATTTTAAGTATTCTAAAATTTCCCTTGAACAAGATTTAGAGAATATACCTGTTAGACTGAGGGCATTGGTTGCAGTCAGTACAAAAATTAACGCAACATTATTGAAAAAAATAGTTTTAATATTAAAAGCAACACTCTAAAAAAAATATTACTTACTATTGTTTAAAACAAGTAATCAATTACTCAAATTAAGTAAATATTTAAGTATTTAAAGTTGCCAGAATCTTAAGTAATTACCAATCATGACTAGTAATACTAAGTAATGAATTACTAAGTATTCCAATTACTAAGTAATGAATTTACTTATTTCTTATAGTAAAACGGTTACTTAAATTAGTATGAAAATAAGTAACTATAATACTTGAACATAAGTAGTTCAAATACAAAATATAGTATTAATTGTGACTGAAACAAGTAATGAAAGTACTTATTCCACTCGCAGGTTGAGTAATTGTATTACTAAGGTGAGTATTTTTATACACAATACTAGTAAATTATTTACTTATTTCAGGTATTGAATCAAGTAGGACTATTACTTATTACGAATAAAACAAGTACATTCAATGATTTACTAGAATAAAATCATATAACTACTAAAACAAGTAATAGATTTACTTGTTTATGTAATTGGAATAAGTAATCTTATTACTGTGATGTGAGTAATTTGATAACTAAATCTTGTAATGTGTAATATAACAAGTAAATCAATCACTTTTTTGAGTGATTGAAATGCTAGATTCCTAAGTAAATAAATGCATGCATTTATTAATTTCTTACCTTTATTGACTGTTTAAGGGCCCAAATGAGTTGAATATTATTGTACTCTGTTCAAAAACTAAACAGTGCTAACAAATATTAAGATATAGCACATGAATAGCTTTTAGAAGGAATACAAAAATCTATTTTCTTTCTGTTTGTCTCAAAATGGCGTCTTTTTGCACTGAGGATTCGTAATTTCCTGTTCATGCCGAACACGACGAACCTGACAAAAATATACATGAACAATGCAAAACTGAAAACATCATATCCCCGGATCATATCATTATTTTGAGGAATAACTCAAAAAAGTTTTAACGGACCTCAAAATCTAGGACAAGAAACAAGACCAATTAGTGTTGAACATACATGCATTGCTAGTAAATTTGTTTTTGTTTATCGCAATTATTATGTTTTAAAGCATATTTTATATAAATAAATAAACTATTGATACTTTATGAAGAGACCCACTCATTCGGGCATGATAATTCAAAATAAATTACATTTTCACATTGAACACATGATTAGAGTTTACAATAATCAAGGCGTGCATTTATATAAAAATTATTTGTTTTAGCAAATAAACATTTTAAAGTATTTACTTATCTCTGATGTTATCCAAATAAATGTTTAAAGTTTTCACAAAATATAAATATACTAACTTACTGGACATTATTAAAGCGCACCGATTAAGCGTCCTACATTCACCGTCGGTAAACAAATTGGTTCCTGTGGTAAAAACCGTAGGGAACAGGTAGTGTTGACCCGATGTCGTATTGGACATACTAGAACAACACATAGTTTTATCCTCAACAGTGATGATCGACCTGAATGTATTCCATGCAATTGTCCTTATACAATTCAACATGTTTTAATTGAATGTGTAGATGTTGCCGATATCAGGCGTGATTTTTATTCTGCTGATTGTCTTAAAGACCTATTTACAAACGTCGCAGGCGACAAAATCGTTCAATTTTTAAAAGCAATCAATTTATTTAGTAAGATTTAAATAGATCAATTTTAAACAAGTTTCTAATTTCTAATATTGTTATTGTTAAACCAAAAATTACTATTATGTTTTTTAACATTTTACACATCTGTTTTACTTGTATAAAGCTATATTGTTTTATATTAATATTTTATTTATTTATTAAAATTGTTCAATAAACCCAACAGTTCTCGCCACAATATAGCTGAAATATTGCTGAAGTTGGCGTAAAACATCAATCAATCAATCAATCAATCCTCCATTCACACACTACACAACATGTACTTGTACAATTTCAAATCTGACCTAATTACAAACATCTGGATTATGTTTCAAACATGAAATGCTATCACATCACATATGGGTCATAATATTACTTAAGGATATGTTGATTTAGTATCAATAAATCAACAAAAATACTTAAACGTTGTAATTACACTATATTTCATAAAATCCCTATTACTTTTTTAATTAAATTTAAAAACCACTTAAAAGTGCTAGTTCCGCAGGGGTAACTTCCTATATATATATATTGGTGTACGGGTTCGAGATACGGGGACGTGCGGGAAATTTGGTGCTTATTTTACAAATTCTAGTATTTATTTGATGCTCATTTTTCCTCTTTCATATTTATTTGGGTCCATTTTCATCACATCTGGTATAAAATTGTTTTTATTTCAATTTCGCATTAATATTGTGAGAAGAAAAAAATTAGAAAAAAATCCCTTTTATGAATTGACAAATTTTATATGCCACATTTAAGAATTTGTACCTTTTTCTTCTAATTATACAATAAATTTACGTTGTACATTAGTATTTTATGGGTGTCATATATAAGGGCAGTATTTATTCGGGTATGGATTTCGATCATAGTCTAGTATTAATTCGGGTACAATTTTTGGACCCTCAGCCGCACGTCCCCGTACAAAATATTTGAGAGTTCCCCCTCCCCCGTTTGGTGCTAATCTGCTAAATTAAATCTTTAAGAATGATAGCATAAAGGGACACGGGGAAGAGGGGCTATAACCCCCTTTTAGATTTACTTTAGTCTTATTTCGTGCTTAAATCGGATTCGACCACGCAACAGTCCAGATATTTTTTACTTATACTTCAAATTTCAAACCAAAATAAATTAATAAATAAATTAAAACAAATAAATGAAATTAAAAAATGGACTTTGGACTTCATCTCTTATTTTTAGTATACTTTCATGAAGATATCCTCATAAAACCGATAGATACTCAATTTTTATCCGACATAGGAAATTCAACGTGACATTAAACCTCCAACTTGGGTGCCTGCTAGCAGTCTAATGAAGTATCTGAGCCAACCCTTGTTCAAGGTTTAAAACTAATTCATTTAGACAATCTCTTTTATGTATATGAATGTGAGAAAAACGGGTATATGTTCCGAATTATTATGATCTTGTAGATACTATCCGTTTGAATCAGATGACATAATGAAATAAAAATTCAAATTTAATGTGGCTCGAAGGAATCAAATGCCTGTTTATTGTCATTTAGGTTCAGTTCGCTGGTGGCTAATTATTTGATATATATTTATCATTGTATATTTTAGAATATTCTCTTAAACTCTTCATAATTTAAACCAAACAGGCGGTATCCATGAGTTTTAAAGTAAACAGATTTTAAGCCGGAAGGTATTTTTTCTGTCATTTCAAATTGATGTTTTAACTAGCACTTTTACACCAGCTTCAAATAAATATACATTTAAAGTGGGGTTTTATTAATCATTCTAGTATGACGTCCCTCCAATTCTCGGTACAACCAACATATTCTCAAGGTAGTTTTATAAATTCCTACCAATTCTTGGTAAAACCAGCATATTCTTAAGGTAACGTCATAGACAAACCACAGCACTTTGAATAATGTCATAGACAGTATCAAGCCGGTGTTTTACCTTGCCATAAACCAAAAACTCCATATTTTACGGGGTTTGATGGCGTTTTCATACACCTACACTAAAACAATTTCATCTCCCTGGAGCCATTTAAGTGTCAACGAAATAAGTCATGCGAGCCTGAATATAAACTGATTTAACATTGGGTTTGACCTTTAAGCCTATATTTTGGCCTCAATTACACTCGGTGTGAAAACCCGTGGTAAATTCAGTATATATACAAGATGACGATATTCTTTTCTTAAATCAAGTAATTAATATTCAACTGTTAATACTCAGAAAGATTGTTTTTACTCAAAACAAGTATCATTTAGTAAAGCACTTGACAAAATAAGTAATTCAAATGATTTAAGTAATAGGTTAGTAAAACACTTACAAAATAAGTAAAAACCAATCATGCCTAAGTAATCACTAGTAATTAATTACTAAGTAATTTACTTAAAATGAGTATCAAACAATTACTAAGTAAAAGATTTTTTTAGAGTGAAAGAAAAGGGGTCATGTTAACTGCTGAAATTTGTAATTTAAGAGTTTTCTTGCATCATACAACTGTATCTGCAAAAAGAACTTGATATTTTATCCAATGTTGATTGTAATTCCTGGTCATGTATTATTTTAACTGTCAGATGATTTAATATGCAGTCTGTGTACAGGCACAGGCACTGAACCCTAAAGAAAGCAGGTCTATTATCTGCTTATTTATTTACATTATCTGAGCATTGATTAATTGTTACGGAATGTAGCAATCCAATACTGAGTCTGGATATTCTATCCATTGTGCATTTTTTAACGTTGGGTGGAGCTCCATAGACATACTGACCCTTGCCCTGGTACATACAACGGAGTTCATATACTTTAAAGGATGCATTCCCTATTGTTTTACATGTTCTGATATTGAGAACAAACTGTTTTGTGCTCCAATAGCCCAGTGCTGCTAATAGAATTACTAAAGACAACATTCTTATCATCAATTTCCACCTCGACGTTTACTTTTTTTCTCTCTTATTTACGAGTTGAATGCGGATCCGCGCGTCATTAACTGATTTTCACTATTCTACGCCACTTCAGAAGCACGTCATGGGTGTGCTTATTGTTTTTATTTTATAATGTTTTACCCCCAAGGTTTTAGTGAACAGATGGGGCGAGATATTTCTTCATAGTCCGCAAATGTCACGGTAATGATATGAAGTAAAAGGGAATGAGATGACAGCAGATTGTACAAACAAACCATTGATAAAGGTAAAATTGTTATATATAACCAGATGTACAGATTAAAAAGAAAGAAAAAAACTTACCGATGCAGGAAAGCAGGACTGTAATGAATCTCAGTTTATCCTGATTGAAACCAAAATATCTGGTTCGTCTAATCCCAAGCAAATCCCATAGAATTTTGTTTTGCCAATCTCGTTATCGAAAAAGCAAAATAGTAAAAGTTATCATGTCTTCTGTACACGAAGGATTTACTCCTACCGAATTTAGCTCTGAATTAACATTCCCCGTAGTTATCAGTTGTTTTAATGAAAAATAATGTTGCTTGCAATTTTTAGAGGAGTTCGATTTTTACTGAAACGACTTGGGATTAAATAAGCTTTAAATTTGTCAAACACACCCCTTGGTAAATGTTGGAGACATGCACAGATGATAATAGTTGAATTTGGGTACCATTTTGGAGTTTTCGGTAGAATTGTTCAATTGTTAAAAGCAATTAATTTACTTGTTAAGCTTTAAATAGATTTATCTTAAAGTTCTAAAGTAGTTACTTACATTTCTCTTGTTATTTTGTTTTTAATTTTACGCTCCTTTTACTTGTATAAAGCTATGATGGTTTAATATTGATAGTTTATATATTTATTATAATTGTTCAATTTACTCAATAGTTCTCGCCCCAGTATAGCTGAAATATTGCTGAAGTTGGCGTAAAACGTCAATCAATCTAAAGTGTATATTGAAAATGATATCTTACATCTTATAAGTTGTTAGACCTATTAGAAGTATTTTTATATTTAATTGACTGTCCCGCCGTGCGCGGTCCCGGCTAATGAATAGGCCCGCAGCATCCTCTGAGCTTGGAGTATGAGTCTTCCTCACAAAGGTCCGGCACCTGGATCGGTTTTCAGGGGCTCTGGCTACAGAGCTGCCGTGCGCCTCCCCCGTTGGTGGATGGGGGAATGCCCTGTCTATGCGGGGTAGGCAGGTCATAATACGGAAAGCCTGACCGTGAACAATTGTAGCCAAACTATACGGAGAAACGCCACGCTCGATACAGTATAAAGACTCCTTCTATATTTCTCTAAAGAGAGCAGACGCACTGGGTGTCGTATGGAAAGCTAAATTTCCTGCCCTTACCCATTTCTCCCCTTTTCCAGTGGCAATCAAAAGTCGTTGCCCTGGTTGTCCCTTCCACCTTTATTTCTTTCTTCTTTACTTACAATTTGTGGAATTGATTAAGTTGTTTTCGTCCTGATATAGCTGAAAAATTGCTCATTTGACGTTACACTCTTAACTAATCAATCAATCATTGACTGTCCTCTGTCATTAGGTGCGTTCAGAACTTCTCATGTGGAGAGTCTCTATGTTACAGCTAATATGTCATCCTAGGAAGACGGACGTATTAAACTTGGTTTACAATATGTAACAAAACTTCCAATCCTGCTCACAACTGTGTTTTCAAACCTCTTCACAAAGCTGACTATGAAAAACGCCCAAACATTATACAACATTTTGGTCTTCGGATCAAACCACACCTTGAATCTGCTAATATAAATTTAGATGAAATAGTTCCTATAGAAACTCCCCACAAAAAAAAAACATCCTAGGAAGACAAACGTATTAAACTTGGTTTACAATATGCAACAAAACTTAAAGCGTTTCCTTCCAATCCTTCTCACAATTGTGTTTTCAAACCTCTTCACAAAGCTGACTATGAAAAACGCCGAAACGTTATACAACCTTTTGGTCTTCGTATCAAACCACACCTTGAATCTGCTAATATAAATTTAGATGGAATAGCTCCTATAGAAACTCCCAAAAAACCCAAAACGAACATTTAATTTTGAACTACGCAAACGCAAAAAGGTTGATACTAATCCTCTGGTTACCCAGCAAGTCTTTGAAAGAATTAAATCTGAACATCCTGAATACTTGCAAATTTACACAGATGGCTATAAGGATGGAGACAGAGTGGCTTCTGCAGCCGTTTTTGGAGAACTTACAGAACCTCTCCGATTATCATCCTCTAGTTCCATATTTAATGCTGAAGCAAACGCTATTTACTCAGCACTTAAATTTGTAGCTTTATCGCAATCAAATAAGTTCATGATCTGTTCCGATTCACTCTCATGCCAATTGGCAATTGAAAGTCGAAAAACAGACTGGTAGAAATTGTAGGGAACTGGTAGTGTTGGTCCGATGTCGTATTGGACACACTAGAACAACAGTGATGATCGACCTGAATGTATTCCATGCAATTGTCCTTATACAATTCAACATGTTTTAATTGAATGTGTAGATGTTGCCGACA
>MJUU01063216.1:8843-21572 GCA_002080025.1 Modiolus philippinarum
TATATATATATATATATGTCCAAAACCAGATAGATAAAAAAGGATGTTTAAACACATAGACTAACAGTATATTCTAAATTTATAAAAGGCGTGATACCAGGTTTTCATCATCGAAAGTCACACTAAAGAGGCGCCTAGAAGTGACAGGGAACTTATAGATGATATTTACTAGTTTTAATCTATGATTTGGGAAGTGTGATTAATTTGATATGTGATGTGATATAGTAAATGGTCTAAGGTCCCAGGTCTGTAGGACTTACGGTTTGGAAGAAAAAAATTGTTCCGGAAACTCTAAATCTTTCAGAGGAAATAACTCAAAAAAACATACCGCATGATTTGGAAAAAAATGTCCTAAAGTTCAATCTTGACATTCTGAAAATTTTCCCATTACGATTCTTCAACTATCTTTTACGGTTTTTAAGATAAACGGATAAAATGGTTTTTGGATCGGGGGAGATAACTCCGTAAGTAGAAATAGGCCAGCATCCAAGTTGTGATTTTTTTCGAGCGGTTAACTTTCCGATCAATAATAACTTATAAGCGAAGTTATATGTAGCATAGTTTTGTGGGCGCGAGCCGGCAGAAGAAAAAGAATAATAATAATAATAAGAAGAAAAAGAATAATAAAAGAAAAACAATAAGGTCTTTACGACCAAGGTCGTGAAAGACCTTAATAATAATCAGAAGAATTACTATCAGGTCTTTCCGACTGGAGTCGGGAAAGACATTAATTAAAAAGACAATTGTTCAGAGAACAATTGCAAGGTCTTTCCCAGTCAATGTTGTGTTTAATGTTATGTTTTGTCATGTCGCTTGTTTAAAATCATCTTGATGAGAACCACATTGTCTCCAATATATTAAACTAGCCATTTCTAATCGTTTTAAAGATTTAACGATAAAAAAAACGTAAAAATTGGCTAGGACCTTGACCGATGATCTTGATGACCTTTGACCTTTGGATCAAATTGAAGGTCTCTTCTTGCTGATTAATTTGATATGTTACATGACTATACTATCTATAAAGGTTTAAAAGTTATACGCAAAAAACCTATTTCTGAAGCGCGCCAAGGGCAATAACTCTTCTGGGAGTCATCGGAGAGCTTCGGTCCAATTGAATCAAATGTAGCCCTTGGCATGGTGAACATTTTTGCTCAATAATTTTTCAGCTATCTATTACGGTTATTGAGTTTATATGGTAACAAGGTCAAAGGTCAAGGTCAAAGATCACCGATGACCTTCAACCTGGTACTCAAATTGAAGGTCTTTTCATGCTGATCACTTTAAACATATACGTTTACTGTATTATATGTAAGCGTTAAAAAGTTATTCGCAAAAAACCAATTTACGAAAATGCGTCAAGGGCTATAACTCAAAAACCGTTCGTCGCAGAGTTTTTGTTGCAGTGAATAAATTGTAGATCTCAATGAGAGGAACATTTTTGCCATATAATTTTTTTCATAAATTTTTTATCGTTTGCGAGTTATCGCGATAACAAAATTTCAAATAGCCGCCATTTTGAAAATGGCGGAGGAAACATTTTTTTGACCCACTTTTTGTAATCAAGGCCATCAAAGCTACTTGTAAACAAAATTTCATCAAAATCCGACAACTTTGATAAATTTGCATAATTAGGGGTCAAAAACGCGTAACCGGGGTGGCGACCCAAAAATTTTTTTTAGCATGACAAATCCTCCGGAGGATGAATGACACATTTTCCCCACCTCAGATTTTTCATATCGGTTCCGGTTTTTTAGTATATCTGCTAACAAGAAAAACCATGGTCGGGGAGATAACTCTGTTACTAAAAACAGATTTCTCTCGTTAGGGTGATTTCGAAAGAGATTCTCCAACTTCCAATTACTACGCGAAGTTCCGTAATTATACGTGAAAAGGTTTTCCATACAGAGAACATACGGAAGAAAAAGAATAATAATAATAATTAAAAAGACAATTGTTCAGAGAACAATTGCAAGGTCTTTCCCAGTCAAAGTTGTGTTCAGTGTTATGTTTTGTCATGTAAGTTAATTGAAAACACTACTATATATATATATATATATATATATATATATAANAAGAATAATAATAATAATTAAAAAGACAATTGTTCAGAGAACAATTGCAAGGTCTTTCCCAGTCAATGTTGTGTTTAATGTTATGTTTTGTCATGTCGCTTGTTTAAAATCATCTTGATGAGAACCACATTGTCTCCAATATATTAAACTAGCCATTTCTAATCGTTTTAAAGATTTAACGATAAAAAAAACGTAAAAATTGGCTAGGACCTTGACCGATGATCTTGATGACCTTTGACCTTTGGATCAAATTGAAGGTCTCTTCTTGCTGATTAATTTGATATGTTACATGACTATACTATCTATAAAGGTTTAAAAGTTATACGCAAAAAACCTATTTCTGAAGCGCGCCAAGGGCAATAACTCTTCTGGGAGTCATCGGAGAGCTTCGGCCCAATTGAATCATATTTAGCCCTTGGCATGGTGAACATTTTTCGTCAATGATTTTTCAGCTATCTATTACGGTTATTGAGTTTATATGCTAACAAGGTCAAAGGTCAAGGTCAAAGATCACCGATGACCTTCAACCTGGTACTCACATTGAAGGTCTTTTCATGCTGATCACTTTAAACATATATGTTAACTATATTATCTGTAAGCGTTTAAAAGTTATTCGGAAAAAAACAATTTACGGAATCGCGTCAAGGGCTATAACTCAAAAACAGTTCGTCGCAGAGTTTTTGTTCATTGAATCAAATGTAGATCTCAATGAGAGGAACATTTTTGCCATATAATGTTTTCATAAATTTTTTATCGTTTGCGAGTTATCGCGATAACAAAATTTCAAATATTTTTTTTTTGACTCCCTTTTTGTAATCAGGGCCATCAACGCTACCTGTAAACAAAATTTCATCAAAATCCGACAATTTCGATAAATTTGTATATTTAGGGGTCAAAAACGCGTCACCGGGGTCGCGACCCAAAAAGTTTTTTTAGCATGACAAATCATGCGGAGGATGAATGAAACCTTTTTCCCTCCTCAGATTTTTGATATCGGTTACAGTTTCTTAGTATATCATGTTCGGGGAGAAAACTCTGTTACTAAAAATAAATTTTGCTCGTTGGGTGATTTCGAAAGAGATTTTAAAACTTCCAATTACTACGCGAAGTTTCGAAATGATACGTCAAAAGGTTTTCCGTACAGAGGCCTTACGGAAGAAAAAGAATAATAATTAAAAGGTCAATTGTTCAGAGAACAATTGCAAGGTCTTTCACTAGTTTTCATCCTGTCATGTTTGAGTTTGATTTGTTGTCTATTTTGGTCAAAAATGTGATGTAATTAAAAGTTTTGAACATTGGTTGTGTTTTTCTCAGTGGGTGCTTAGGAAAAAACTAAAAAAATGGCTATGACCTTGACCTCTGACCTTGATGACCTTTGACCTTGTGCTCAAACTGAAGGTCTCCTCTTACTCATTAATTTGATATGTTACCTGGCAATACTATCTGTAACGGTTTAAAAGTTATATGTAAAAAACCTTTTCTGAAACGCATCAAGGGCAATAACTCTTTAGGGAGTCATCGGAGACTTTCGGTCCAAATGAAACAAATATAGCACTTGAAATGTTGAACATTTTTGCTGATATACTTTTTAAGCTACATATTATGGTTTCTTAGTTGATCCGCTAACAAGGTCAAAGGTCAAGGTCAAAGGTCACCGATGACCTTCAACCTGGTACTCAAATTGAAGGTCTTTTCGCACTGATCACTTTAAACATATATGTTTACTATATTATCTGTAAGCGTTTAAAAGTTATTCTCAAAAAATTGATTTACCGAAACGCGTCAAGGGCTATAACTCAAAAACGGTTCGTCGCAGAGTTTTCTTTCAATTGAATCAAATGTAAATCTCACTGAGAGGAGTATTTTTGCAATATAATGTTTTCAGAAATTTTTTATCGTTTCCGAGATATTGCGATAACAAAATTTCAAATGGCGGCCGAAAAAAATTTTTTGACCCCAGATTTGTAATCAGGACCATGAGAGCTACCTGGAAACCAAATTTGGTGGAAATCCGATAACTTTGAGACATTTGCATATTTAGGGGTCAAAAACGCGTAACAAGGGTCTCGACCTTAATTTTTTTTTTCGTGATTAATCATGCTGAGGATGAATCGAACATTTTCCCCCATTCAAAATTTTGATACCGGTTACGGTTTCTGAGGAGATCTGCTAACAAGATAAATCGTATCCGGGGAGAGAATTCCGTTACTAAAAATAGACCAATATGCTTGACTGAGTTTTGAGGTTCTTCATTAATGTCGATTCATCACACCAAGAGTCGAAATGATATGTCGCGTACTTTTTTACCGCAGTGCGACGGAAGAAAAAGAATAAAAATTAAAAGGTCAATTGTTCAGAGAACAATTACAAGGTCTTTCACCAGTTTGCACCATTTCATGTTTGAGCTTGATTAAGTTGTCTATTTTGGTAAAAAATGTGATGTAATTAAAAGTTCTGAACATTGGTTGTGTTTTTCTCAGTGGTTGCTTAGGAAAAAAACTAAAAAATTGGCTATGACCTTGACATCTGACCTTGACCTCTGACCTTGATAACCTTTGACCTTGTGCTCAAACTGAAGGTCTCTTCTTACTGATTAATTTGATATGTTACTTGGCAACACTATCTGTAACGGTTTAAAAGTTATATGTAAAAAACCCTTTTCTGAAACGCATCAAGGGCAATAACTCTTTAGGGAGTCATTGGAAACTTTCGGTCCAAATGAAACAAATATAGCACTTGAAATGTTGAACATTTTTGCTGATATACTTTTTCTGCTACCTGTTATGGTTTTTGAGTTTATCCGCTAACAAGGTCAAAGGTCAAGATCAAAGGTCACCGATGACCTTCAACCTGGTACTCAAATTGAAGGTCTTTTCGCACTGATCACTATAAACATATATGTTTACTGTATTATGTGTAAACGTTTAAAAGTTATTTGCAAAAGACCGATTTACCGAAACGCGTCAAGGTCTATAACTCGAAAACGGTTTGTCGCAGAGTTTTTGTTCTATTGAATCAAATGTAGATCTTAATGAGATGAGTATTTTTGCAATAAAATGTTTTCAGAAATTTTTTATCGTTTCAGAGATATTACGATAACAAAATTTTAAATGGCGGCCATTTTGAAAATGGCGGCCGAAAAAATTGTTGGCCCCAGATTTGTAATCAGGACCATGAGAGCTACCTGGAATCCAAATTTTGTGGAAATCCGATAACTTTGAGAAATTTGCATATTTAGGGGTCAAAAACGCGTAACCGGGGTCGCGACCCAAAAAAAATGTTTTGCGTGATTAATCATGCTGAGGATGAATCAAACACTTTCCCCCATTTAAAATTTTGATATCGGTTACGGTTTCTGAGGAGATCTGCTAACAAGATAAATCGTATCGGGGAGAGAACTCCGTTACTGAAAATAGACCGATATGCTTGACTGAGTTTTGAGGTCCCGCATTAATGTCGATACATCACATCAAGAGTCGAAATGATATGTCGCAGTGCGACGGAAGAAAAAGAATAAAAATTAAAAAGTCAATTGTTCAGAGAACAATTGCAAGGTCTTTCACCAGTTTTCGTCATGATAACATGTTATAATTTTGATTTTATAGTCAATCCCTGTCGAAAATATGATGTAAACAAGAGTTTTGAACTTTTTCAACTACATTTCATCACCTATCTCTTACCTTTTTTGGTGATTTTACTGAAAAAATCCCAAAAATTGGCTATGACCTTGACTTCTGACCTTGATGACCTCTGACCTTGTGCTTAAATGAAGGTCTCTTCTTACTGGTTAATTTGATATGTTACTTGACTATACTATCTGTAACAGTTTAGAACTTATATGTGAAAACCCATTTTCCGAAACGCATCAAGAGCAATAACTCTCTAGGGAGTCATCGGAGAGCTTCGGTCTAAATGAAACAAATATAGCACTTTACATGCTGAACATTTTTGCTGATGTACTTTTTCAGCCATCTTTTATGGTTTCTGAGTTTATCCTCTAACAAGGTCAAAGGTCAAGGTCAAAGGTCACCGATGACCTTCAAAATGGTACTCAAATTGAAGGTCTTTTCTTACTGATCACTTTAAACATATATGTTTACTATATTATCTGTAAGCGTTTAAAAGCTATTCGCGAAAAACCGATTTACCAAAACGTGTCAAGGGCTATAACTCAAAAACGATTCATCGCACAGTTTTCGTTCTATTGAATGAATTGTATATCTCAATAAGACAAGTATTTTGCAATATAATGTTTTCAGAAATTTTTTAGCGTTTCCGAGATATCGCGATAACAAAATTTCAAATGGCGGCCGTTTTGAAAATGGCGGACGAAAAAAAAAATTGACCCCAGATTTGTTAACAGGACGATGAAAACCACCTGGAAACTAAATTTGGTGGAAATCAGACAACCTTGAGAAATTTGCATATTTAGGGGCTAAAAACGCGTAACCTGGGTCGCGACCCCAAAATTTTTTTTTGCGTGATAAATCATCCTGAGAATGAATCAAACATTTCCCCAATTCAGAATTTTGATATCGGTTACGGTTTATGAGGAGATCTGCTAACAAGATAAACCGTGTTTGGGGAGATAACTCCGTTACTAAAAATAGATCGATATGCTTGAGTGAGTTTTGAAGTCGCGCAGTGGTATCGATTCATAACACCAAGAGTCAAAATGATATGTCGCGTAGTTTTTTTACAGCGGTTGCGGCGGAAGAAAAAGAATAAAAAAAATAATTAAAAAGTCAATTGTTCAGGGAACAATTGCAAGGTCTTTCACCAGTTTTCTCCATCATTACATGTTTAAGTTGATTTTGTTGTCTATTTCGGTCAAAAATGTGATGTAAACAAAAAATCTGACTTTTATTAGTCTTTTGCTCAACGGTTGCTAAGGACTTTTTCGAAAAATAAGCTTGTTGCTAAGGACATGAAAGTCACTTCCGGTTGACAATGTCATTTATTTCCTCTTTACAACATTACAAAACTTTTTGCAAATGGTTGCTAAGGACTTTCATGGCAAATAACGTTGTTGCTAGAACCCTGACCTTTGACCTTGACCCTATTTTGTCGGCCATATTGAACTTAACATTTTATCTCCTATAGTTTAATTGTATCTTTATTAGTTTTTGAGATATAAGCAAAAAACCCTAAAATCGGACCTCGAAAAAATGGTTTTTGGGCCGTAGGTCCAAAACCAATTCTCCAATTATTTTGGACCCAATGTACCAAATGTAGATCTAAATAAGGCTAATATTTTCTCCAATACATTTTATCAGCTATCTATTACAGTTTTCGAGTTTATCCACTAACAAGGTTCAAGGTCAAATGTCAAGGTCACAATTCACCGTTTGAAAGGTCAAGTCTTGCCATTAACATTGGTGAAGGTTTCAGGTCTCTGTCACTTATCGTTTTGGAGTATTTAGCAATAATGGAAACTCAAAATCTTTCAAAGGGCAATAACTCATACAAAGAGTCGTCGGATCTCTTTGGACCAAATGTAACAAAGTTGCGTCTCGTGAAGATGAACATTTTTCCCTTTACATTTAATCAGCTATCTGTTAAAGTTTCCGAGTTTATCCGCTAACAAGGTCAAAGGTCACGGTCAAAGGTCACCGATGACCATCAACCTGGTTCTCAAATTGAAGGTCTTTTCGCACTGATCACTTTAGATAATATGTTTACTATATTATCTGTAAGCGTTTAAAAGTTATTCACAAAAAACGATTTACCGAAACGCGTCAAGGGCTATAACTCAAAAAAGGTTTGTCGCAGAGTTTTTGTTCTATTGAGTCAGATGTAGATCTCAATGAGAGGAGTATTTTTGCAATATAATGTTTTCAGAATTTTTTTATCGTTTCCGAGATATTGCGATAACAAAATTTCAAATGGCGGCCATTTTGAAAATGGCAGCCGAAAAAAATTTTTGACCCCAGATTTGTAATCAGGACCATGAGAGCTACCTGGAAAACAAATTTGGTGGAAATCAGACATTTTGAGAAATTTGCATATTTAGGGGTCAAAAACGCGTAACCGGGGTCGCGACCCAAAACATTTTTTTTCCATGATAAATCATCCTGGGGATGAATCGAACATTTTCCCCATTCAGAATTTTGATAATGAGGAGATCTGCTAACAAGATAAACCGTGTTCGGGGTGATAACTCCGTCACTAAAAATAGATCGATATGCTTGACTGAGTTTTGAAGTCCCGCAGTGATATCGATTCACAACACCAAGAGTCGAAATGATATGTCGCGTAGTTTTTTTTACAGCGGTTGCGGAGGAAGAAAAAGAAAAAAAAATATAATAATCCGAAGAATTACAGTAAGGTCTTTCACTGTGGTGAAAGACCTTAATTAAAAAGTGAATTGTTCATAGAACAATTGCAGGGTCTTTCACCGGTTTTCGTCATGATAACATGTTATTATTTTGATTTTATTGTCAATCCCTGTCGAAAATATGATGTAAACAAGAGTTATGAACTTTTTCAACTACATTTAATCACCTATCTCTTACCTTTTTTGGTGATTTTACTGAAAAAATCCCAAAAATTGGCCATGACCTTGACTTCTGACCTTTATGACCACTGACCTTGTGCTCAAAATGAAGGTCTCTTCTTACTGATTAATTTGATATGTTACTTGACTATACTATCTGTAACAGTTTAGAACTTATATGTGAAAACCCATTTTCCGAAACGCGTCAAGAGCAATTACTCTCTAGGGAGTCATCAGAGAGCTTCGGTCCAAATGAAACAAATATAGCCCTTGACATGATGAACATTTTTGCTGATACACTTTTTCAGCCATCTTTTATGGTTTCTGAGTTTATCCCTAACAAGGTCAGAGGTCAAGGTCAAAGGTCACCGATGACCTTCAACCTGGTACTCAAATTGAAAGTCTTTTCTTACTGATCACTTTAAACATATATGCTTACTATATTATCAGTAAGCGTTTAAAAGTTATTCGCGAAAAACCGATTTACCAAAACGCGTCAAGGGCTATAACTCAAAAACGGTTCATCGCACAGTTTTCGTTCTATTGAATTAAATGTAGATCTCAATAAGACAAGTATTTTTGCAATTTAATGCCTTCAGAAATTTTTTAGCGTTTCCGAGATATCGCAATAACAAAATTTCAAATGGCGGCCATTTTGAAAATGGCGGAAGAAAAAAAAATTAGTCCCCAGATTTGTTAACAGGACGATGAAAGCTTCCTGGAAACTAAATTTGGTGGAAATCAGACAACTTTGAGAAATTTGCATAATTAGGGGCCAAAAACGCGTAACCTGGGTCGCGACCCAAAATTTTGTTTTTCCGTGATAAATCATTCTGAGGATGAATCAAGCATTTTATCCTATTCAGAATTTTGATATCGGTTACGGTTAATGAGGAGATCTGCTCACAAGATAAACCGTGTTTGGGGAGATAACTCCGTTACTAAAAATAGATCGATATGCTTGCGTGAGTTTTGAAGTCGTGCAGTGGTATCGATTCATGACACCGAGAGTCAAAATGATATGTCGCGTAGTTTTTTTAACAGCGGTTGCGGCGGAAGAAAAAGAATAATAAAAAAAAAATAATAATCCGAAGAATAACACTAAGTTTTTTCACACTGAGGTGAAAGACCTTAATAATAATAATAATAATAATAATGAGAAAAATTACTATAAAGTCTTTCCGACAGGAGTCGGGAAAGACCTTAATAATAATAATAATAATCATAAGAAATACAATAAGGTCTTTCCACTGTAGTGGGAAAGACCTTAATAATAATCATAAAAAATACAATAAGGTCTTTCCACTGTAGTGGGAAAGACCTTAATAATCAAACGAAATACAATAAGGTCTTTCTACTGTAGTGGGAAAGACCTTAATTATCATAATAAATACAATAAGGTCTTTCCACTGTAATGGAAAAGACCTTAATAATAATAATAATAATCAGAAGAATTACTATTAGGTCTTTCCGACTGGAGTCGGGAAAGACCTTTTTTATCAGAAGAATAACAAGAAGGTCGTGAAAGACCTTAATGATAATTAAAAAGACAATTTTTCAGAGAAAAATTGGGAGGTCTTTCCCGCATCATTCAATTGTATACTTTGGTTATATACTGATGGAGCAAAATGTTACTTTTATTGTCTGATTACACTACATGAAAAGTCCGATTTACCAACCCAAGTAAATATATAGTAAACATTAGTAAACACCGCTATTTACTCATTGTTTACTCTTATGCGCCATTATTTGTTAAATATTTACAACCAACGAATATAAAAATTTGCTGATGTTTTACAAGGGTGAAAAACACCATTGAGACCGCAATGCCATTTGTATGATTGTGGGTGTGTAAATTATGCACAAATATGGATAAGTAATGGGTTTTACAGGCCTATGCAAATTTTTGCGAAATATATCATATTTGACTGAGTAGTAAATTTCTTTATGCCATAAAAATTTCATACGTGATTAAATTGAAATATTTGTGAAGGTCAGCAAATATTTGTATTTACAATGAGCTAAATGATAATATTTAGAACAACGTAAAGAATTAATTTTCATGTTTATTTGCAACTGTGATATAATATAAGTACATGTAACATTTTAACAGCATACACAAATACTTCGCAAATGAAACGGATTTGAATATATTTACTACATGTTATAAATGTGAGTGCAATTCAACATGCACAATCTATTTCAAACGGCGTAAAAACGTTTGTATGTTTAAATTTACAAGGTATAGAAAATGAGTGCAAATAAATATATTTCCAACATTAATTCATAATACGCAAATACGAATATTTGCATGGCATGATAAATGTACACATTTGTAAGGCTATTAAATAAAAAAGCTGGGTTTTAAAAACTAAATGAGAGAAAGAATTGACAGAAAGGATATTTGAAAGAATACAACAATAGGAAACTTCTTTATTTGCACAGTATTGATAAATTTTATTATAGAAACAAAAACTGAAATCCAGAGCAAATGACGTACGATCTGTTTCGACGTACGTAGCACTGATACACGTGACGAACACATTTCGAGTTAATTATATACCAACGAACAACGAACAGTTCCGTGAATGCCCTACGCTCGGAATTGAGTAATAATGTTGCACGAATGCTAGAGTATTTCACCCTTTCAATTGAAAACATATCCGTCACAGTGGCGTTTATCGATTCTGTGCATCTTGTATAGGTGTACTAAATGCAAAAAAAAAAAGAAAAGCGGTCTCGTGTTTACTTGGAAATAGTTTGTAGTAATACCCATGGAGATTTATGAACTTGAAATTACCACAAAACTGTCTGATCACGAAAAAGGACGTCTATTAAATGGTGCCATACTAGCAAAATCTGTTTTTATATCGAGACTGGAAGTGAATTTGATTGGACAGATATTAATTGAATGATTGACACACGAGATTGACTATCTTATTAATTCACGCTGATGTCGTTTTGGTTGCTAAATATTTGCTCCTTTTGTTTTTCAAAACCTCTTAGTAAAGTCTGGACTCCCCGTAGATACGCCATGCGCTTTTTAAATTTAATTACTTTTGTACATTTGGGCATTTCAGGTCAATGAAATAAACGACAGCAACTTTGTATTTTTTCTAATCTAAATAATAACTGCAATTCATCCTGTTATTTACGATAATTTTATTTAACTTTAAAGTAGGTTATTGCTTTTTCACTATCTCATTTTTTGTCAGAATTTGGTTGTCAATTACACTATGAACAGAAAAAAGTACTGTCCATACCAGGAACAGTGATTTTTTCACTGTCATTTACTGTTCTCTGCTGTGGTAGTACTGTGAAAAATCTATTAAGTACTGTCAAGAACTGTGCCAATCGGGGACAGTCATTAACAGTAATACCCAAGTACTGTGATAAACTGTCCAGTACTGTAACAGTAACACACAGTAAATGACAGTCTTTACGACTACTGTCATGCACTGTCCCGGATTGTTACAGTTCATGTCAGTTATTGACAGTATTTGGTGTTACTGTCATGCACTGTCCTTGATTGTAACAGTGCATGACAGTTAGCCACAATATTTGAAATAACTGTGTTGTACTGTGGCGGATTGTGACAGTGCAACTCAGTTAATAACAGTGATTTTTTACCGTATATGTACAAGTTAATTCCTTTTATTTATAATTATCTAAAATTTTCAAAATCAATCTATTTTTATAGATAAATTATAATAGTGTTCATGGAAATTTATTTATTTTTTTAAATGTATTTAAAAAATAAACTATTTTTATCTTTAGATTAACTCAGTTGCCAATATTTATTTTGCAAAATGTTTGTTTGTTTGTTCGTTTTTTTAATTTCCAGCCTCAAATTGCAGATAGATAGACCGGTAACATAGCTATTACATACGAAACTTCATGACATTTACAATTTCCGGTGATGGTTTCAGAAATATCTGCATTCAACGTTATTTACTCATTCAAAAGGAAAGTCCCGTTTATTTCATTAAACTTGTCAGCACCATAAATATATGTATATCCGATATTTAATTGCTTTTAGGGGACGACCATTTGAATTTAGGGTGTGTGGTTTTGGCGATTTCGCCTACAAAAAATATTCGTCTTCATGAGAATTTCAGAAATTATTTATTCACATCAAATGTCACATCAAAATAATTATTT
>MJUU01063216.1:31598-116899 GCA_002080025.1 Modiolus philippinarum
TTTTTTTTGTTATGCGTGATTTTTTGTACTATTTTAAAGCAACAGAAAGCAATAAAAATTTTTTTACAAGTGAAGATTCCCAGAAAAAAAAAATGATTACGAAACTTTGCCTCTGCAACAAAAAGTTCGCCTCTTTCCTTTTTCATGAGGCAGACTTACAGAACCAATTTTATTTTCCTCGCCAACTAACAAATCAGAACTTTTTCTTCTTGTTTCTTCTTACAGGTATGAAGTATTTTTTCTCAGATTATATGTTCCATTGCTGGCGAGGTATAAATACTCTCCAAAAGTACACAGATGAGGGAAAGGTGTAGATATTTAAAGGAATGTACAAAAAAAAGTTAAAATGTATTTCCGGAAAAGTCCAATATTGCTCAATAGAGATAAATACCGATGAAAAAGCTCGAATAACTTTCGAGCGAAAATAGAACGGAACGTAAATTCAAAATAAAACTCAGCTAATCAACGTTAGGTCTAAACACCGCTCACAAGGTTCTTAGTGCAGTAAGAACATATAAATGCCAGTAAGAACACGATGGACGGGAAATATAGATATAAAAACGGGTTCATGCGGACGTGATTACTCCAAACCTATAATAGTGTATTTTTGTGGAATTATCTTATGAAAAAAAGCCTTGTTAGTAAAACTTGACATTGTCAAATCAGAGACATATACTTAAAGAGATTGGCAACTCTACTATCACCCCATATAAATCAAAACAAACATGATACAGCCACACCAGAACTTCTTAAACTATTTTTAATTTAGTTGACATATTTCTACACCGAAAAGTGAATTGTTCTCCTTAATAATTTTATAGTACAGTTTAGAAAATTTAAATGAAAAAAAAAATGATAAGCAAAAAAGTTATTGGAAAAGAAAGCGGAGACTTCGTGTCGAAATCTGTTGTGTCCCAAGTTGACTTTTGAAACTCCTCTTTTATTTCCGTGATTAGAACTTTCTGGATATGTCTCTGGTCAAATATTTAAGGATAATTACTTATCAAGTTACTAAAAACAATTGTAGGAATAAGGTGTTAATTATCGAGTCTCGCCATGATGTCCTTTTTTGACGGAAAATACACGTACGTGTCAATTATCCCATCATTGCTTATTAAATAGAATTTTAAGCAGCAGTTTACGAGATTCTTTATGTTTAACAAGTGTGAAATTGTAACACATAACTCTTCAGCGTATCAAAGCAATAATAACATGAAACTGGAAAAATATACAATTTTTATATATTTTTTAGACTATTATCCCTTTTCTTTTCCAGTTTTATTGTTTTTTTTTAATTTTTCCTTGTTTTTTTTTTAGTTTAATATGAAAGAAATGTATATCTGATTATAACAAATCATTTTGTAATAAATCATTTTTTTTATTGAACCAAAATTAAATTACAATTCTAAAGTTAAATGTGCCGATGTCACTGCTGGTGGACTGATAGTCCCCGAAGGTTTCATCAACCTAGTAGCCAGTACCTGATGTGCTTGCCCGAAATCCGATTTTATTTGAAAACTTGCATATCTAAATTTAAGGAAGTTTTGTTTAAAAACAAAGGAGTATTTCCCTCTTGCATAGCACTGTCCTTAACTGATTTCGGCTTTTCTATTTAAATCATTTTGGTAATTTGTTCTCTGTCAGTTTTTTGACAATTTTGACAAATTTTGGTTTTTAGATTTTCAAATATTTTGATTTGATCTTCACTGAAGAGCCATAAGTTGCCGAAATGGAAATATGAAGAAAGTAAATTCACTAGTGACTTTGGTTGTTTTTTTGTTTGTGTGATGTGTGATATCGAATCAGAGTTGTTCTTATTTGTTGGTCAGTTTTAGCAGACACATGCGCTGGCCATAATTGCTTTGTAGTTTGAAAAATAACATGTTGTTATTCAATTGTTCATGAGATCGTATGACATATTCGAATTAAACTCTGGAACTGAATTTTAGAGCATGTTCTGAATACTATTACTATGCAATGAAGGGATATGGAGTAAATGAACACGAGAAAAAGTCTTTACAAATACCTGGTAAAACAAAGCAATGGAACGAAGCTTTTATTGCTGTTATTCATCTTGAAGTCATTGGTTTTGATATTGTTTCAGTTGCCGTTATTTGCATATACTAAATTGTTCACTATATAGTCACACATGTAAAACACTTACATGTCCGACTCTTATGCGTTGTGTCCTCAAACGCAGATCGACAGGGCAGTGTGGATCAGTGTTTGATTAAATTGAGGGACTAAATCCGGAAAATGGTATGACAATCGCCCAGCGGGGCGAGGTGAAAATGTTTTTACGTCTTGTTTTATGAGAAGTCTTATAAATATCCCTTTCCACGTACAGTTAAAATTATGTTCTTACCGGTAATTCTGCGGCTATTTTTATTTATTTCTTTATTTTTTTTTTTGACGGCTAAAAGGGGGACTAACGCGCCTATGCCGACTTGAATCTGCCAATGATATAGTGAAGTTCTACCTGAAACCAAACTTAGACAGAACGTGACTTATTATTTACAAGAAATTTAAACATTTAATATAAATTAGAATATGTTGCATCAAAAAAGATAATATTTATTATTGTGTCAAGCAAGTGGAGGTCTCACATGCACTTCTAGTTTTATTGAGCACATTGATTAAACTGAAACGAAAATGTCCCCGAAATTTGTCCCCGAAATTCAAGTTATTGAGATTATATAACGGCTCCACTAAATTTTGCCAGGGCAGGTATCACGTATCGCAAAGAACTGAAAAAGTTTCTCAGTTGCAGCTTATGGAAAGAAATTGAAAGTTTAGAATTTCGAGACATTATGACAGAATATATTATTCATAAGATTAAAAAAAAAGATAAAAATATAAAATAAAAATCACCATCGTGGGCAAATATGCAGTTTTGTTGTCTGTATCGACTTTGACTTATATTGAGTTTGATAAGAGGTCATGTGGATTCACTTAACACATTGGAGAGAAAACGGTTGTTGTTTATTTAAGCGGCGCTTGATTGAATTACGATATGTGTAAAAATGTTCAAAAAGTTTGCAAAAAAGGCAAAATAACTCTTAAACTATACATAGTATTGTTAACAAACTTCGTAAATATGACATTGATATGCTAATCACTATTATGGTTTGTTCAGGATGCGAATAAAATGACTCCTTCGGGTTCTTAGTGGAACTTTAATGTTCTTAGTGCACAAAGAAGCTTCTTAGCGGTGTTTAGACGCACCCGCTAATCAGTACTTATATACAGAAACAAATTGGCGCCACACAAACTCTTTCTTTTATATTTTGCGTTTTCACTCAACGTTTTGCATTATAATTAAAAGGTTTGCGTTATTTCGCAAAGTTAGCGTTATTTAGAAAAGTTTGCATTATTTTGCAAATTTTGAGTTATTTTGCAAAGTTTGCGTAATAACGCAATGTTCATTTTTAATTTATAATTTATAGGAAATGTATTCCATCCACCACAAACGAAATTTGTAAAACATTGGGAGTACATTTGTACTGATATAATTAACCTATACCTTGAATATTTCACTTCAGCTTACCCTAACAAAAAAATCTTCTTGTTATTTTACGTTTCTTCTGATTATTCTTATTTTTCTGAGCGATTATTTTAATTGAATTCCCTTTTTTTATGTTTGTTTTGTCTTTTTGCTGTCAGATTTTTCAATTTGTTTTGTATTTGTTTTGTTTTTATTTGTTTTGTTTTTGTTTGTTTTTGTTTTTTGTTTTTGTTTTTGTTTTTGTTTTTGCTGTTTTTTGTTTTTGTTTTTTTTGGGTTGCGTTGTACAAAGGACCGTAAATGTATTATCAGGCAATTATTCTACAGACTTTACTTCGATCTGTTAAATGAAACTGAAACATAACAGAGCATGTTTAACTGCCTTTGATGTCAACATGGGCGCAGAACTTTTCCGAAAAAAAAGTTAGAATTCTTGAACGAACGATCCCGAAAAAAACTTGACATCCCGTTTGCAAAAATTTATTCAATATAATGCTTTGTTTCATTCCTTTCTTGTTCAATATAGTGGTCTTGTAGTTAGAAATCAGCCTGTATTAGAGTTTAATTGGCATGTTCATGACACAGATAAAGAAAAGTAAAGTTTGGGTCCCCTAAAACTGGTTGAACCATACAGATGGCTTTTGCTAGTGTCTGTATCAAGTCCAACTCTCCCGAGTTCCTATTGTTGCTGTGTTGTTTTATTTCATTCATTTTATTTATTTATTTTTTTTGTTTTGTTTTTCATTTGTTTTGTTATTGTGGAACTATAGGGATTTTATCCCATGTACATTTACTTCATATCCCTTTATTTGTTCCAATGTGAATTGTGACTTGTGCTTGAAATTTTACAGTAATAATTTATTGTATATATCTCCTGTTCTCTTTTCTATTTCAAGTGACTGACCAGGTCAGCCTTTGCTTGCTGTTATATGTTAGACAAGTTTTGTCGTAGATATAATAGCAGACGCACAGGACAGTAAAACTTGCGTAAAGATTAAGTTGTCATCTTGCATACTTTGCAGTGCGGGTAGCTTTTCCTGATGCTACTATATTTCTCTTCCGATAATACTGCACACTTTTTGCTCAGAATCCTTCTTACTCTACTCCGTGGTAAACTAGAGACATCAAGTTTTTCACCTAGCTGATGGAAGAGGTGCATGTAAAAATTTTTCGGAAAAGTCCTAATTTATATTTTCGAAAAAGGGAACAAAAATTATCGGAAATGGAAAAAAATATTTTCGAATCGTCCACCATTTTTTCGGTCGACATTTCATGCTGTTTTTTGGACAGTTAGGGGGTATTATGGGGGCATTTTGGCAATTTTATTGACTGCTTGCCATGCATATTTGTGTTTTACTATAAATTTCGTCCTCTTTATTTATATTATCTGTCTTAATGTGATCCTTATATTGCCATGTATTCTGGATTTATGTTTTTGGGTTGTTGCTTTCGTTATGTATTCGGAAATTTATCTACATGTACAAACACCAAAAAGTACCCAGTATCAATTCACGAATAAACCTAACACAAATACACAGTCAAAAGTCATCAATAAGTGAATAGCTTTCTCATAAAATATAACTGATATTTGATATGTATATTGAACTTCAACAAAAGACAGGGAAAACACAATCTCTGTAATGATATAGAACAAACTTGGGCAGTATTTGTCCCATAATTCGTAAATCTAAACTTAGGTTTAGAAATTTTTCGTGCACCAAAAGTTTATTAACAATCATTTTATTTATTGTTTCAAAAGTATTTTATGCACGAAATATAAAAACTAAAGAATATAAATGTTCTAATGGTGTTTTGTGATAATTTTTCTCTGTATTTTCATTTTATGATCGTCCTCGGTACATTGTGATTGTTTTACATTTTTTTTTTATTTTAACTCACGTCAGTGTAGTTTCAAAACGGCGCCGATGTCAGTTCAAATTTTGAAATTAAATAGAGAATTATCGTTACTTGAAATCCAGATTTGTCAATTTTTACAAATTTGTTGTCACCACAGGAGTTGTCCATCTGATATGCAAAGGGCGGAGTTTATCTACAATTTATTTTTTAACATGATGATAAAGAATCGTTACATGATATTATGAAATAATATTCAATTTTTAACAACAGACATCAATAGTTTAATAGATTCATAAAAATCGTAATATTCTGTCTTGTTCCTTAATAGTGTGGATCACGTATTTAATAATTTGATAGCTACAGAATTTCTCCCATGTCCAAAAACAAACCAAAAGACGCTTCTGTGTCAATACATCCATAGTAAAAACTAAGAAAATCAAACGTCAAGTTAAAAAGAAAGATAACACTAAATTACATGTTCACATATTTTTGTGCGTTCTAAATTAGTATAATAATCTTATAGTTATTTCAAACTACGACGAAATTGTCATTTGCATTTTAAAGATTAAACAAAACACATGTAGAGAAAATTCCAATGACTGCCCTTTAAAATAGCCGTTTGACCATTCATTTGTCCGTTTTTCCTCAATGTTTGTTTTTATCTAGATTTTTTTTATTTGTGCTATTGTAGAAATTAGACAATCTGCCCCAGAATGCTGTGAAATGTCTTCATTATATTATACGAGTCAGATATAGTGGTCAGATATCACAAATAAAAAAAGAACGAAACGTTCAATTTATAGCTATTTTTATTATGTCTTCAACAGTTAAAGGTGCCCCTTCATAACATTGTTTAGAAGCACTACGATGTTCTGTTACGATCCGGACCTTTTTTAGATATTTAATGGTGTACTGATTGCATATCTAAACAAAGCAGGTTTTTTTTTTCTTGTACACCAGTGAAATATGTTATACACCGGTGAATTATGTTATACA
Organism: Modiolus philippinarum; assembly: GCA_002080025.1. Classification (NCBI taxonomy): domain Eukaryota; kingdom Metazoa; phylum Mollusca; class Bivalvia; order Mytilida; family Modiolidae; genus Modiolus; species Modiolus philippinarum. Next base: position 37,956 of record MJUU01063216.1, read on the forward strand.
TGAACACCTACATTGTACTGAATATTGCAATGGTGGTGTCAATTTGTTACTATATTTGTTATTTGTTTCTAATTAAGGGTTTGGTTTGGTTTTGGTTAATGTTTATAAAACAACGACACATCTCTTCGAAGGAATACATGTAATTACTTATTTGTGTTCAATAGTCCGAAAATAAAGGGAGATTTTCCTACCTATTTTGGGCATTGTAAAATTTGCAATACACGTATCATAGATATTCCGGCAACTGTAAATCATCCACAGCAGAATGTGACCCCTTAAGCTTCGATTGAAAGCCGTGTAGAGCATCGTTGCCTTTATTTAGTTTTTGATAACGGTAGAAACACAGAATATGTACCATCATTTAACAATATCGGTGTATATTATAAAACAATTGAACATGGTTTGTGGAACATTTGAAATGGTTTGCAAACATTGCAAATACTTGTCCAACATTTGCTGTCATTTAGGACCATTATGAATATGTCGGGCATTGAGGTCTCAATGATGTTTGGTAACGACTAGGAAATAATGATTAAATATAGAATATTTACCAACATTTGACTGTATCGATGTATATTATTAAGCTATTGAACATGGTTTGTAGGGTATTTAGAAGGTGTGCAAACATTGTAAATACTTATCCAATACCTGCTGTCATTTAGGACTCTCAGAAATATGTCGGGCATTGAGGTCTCAATGATGTTTATTAATGACTTGGAAACAATGAAACAAATACACAATATTTACCAACATTTGAATGTATCGATGTATATTATTAAACTATTGAGCATGGTTTGTAAGGCATTTAAAAGGGTGTGCAAACATTGTAAATACTTGGCCAACATTTGCTCTCATTTAGGACCCTCATATATATGTCGGGCATTGCGGTCTCAGTGATGTTTGTTAATGACTTGGAAAGAATGAAACAAATGCATAATATTTACCAACATTTGACAGTATGGTTGTATATTATTAAACAACCGAGCATTGTTTGTAAGGCATTTCACAGGGTGTGCAAACATTGAAAATACTTGTCCAGCATTTGCTGTCATTTTGGACCCTCTTAAATATGTAGGGCATTGCGGTCTCAATGATGTTTGTTAATGGTAGTAAATATTTATGGAAATCTGCATTATTTACGCACATTTAAAAGGTTAACAAATATTGCCAAATTTATCTCTCTTATTTACAATAATTTACACTGTAGGTAAATGGTAATAAATATATAACGATTTTTTACAAACATTTGCGATGGTATTGCATTAAAAGGCATATCACCAATATTTATTACTATGCCTGTATATGTATAGATATATTGCAAATATGGCCTGTCATATTTACAACCTATTTAAGTCCATATACAAATATTCATAAAACGACCTTTTCATGTAGTGTTAGTGTATATTTGCTAAGAACTTGTGTGTTGCTAGGGAAAATAACTAAGTTGTGTCAGTTTCTTTCCATAAAATTGACACTAGTCATATATAAATCTGATACCAAAGGTTGCAAAATACAGGGGGAAGACTTCATAAAGTAAATAGAGATTGTTCATAAAATTTTTCATCGAACAAAATACAATTAAGCGTAAAATTTGTTGAAAATTCATCACTTCGATGGGGATGAACATGTGCCCAAAACTTTTGAATCTGCCTCCGGTAAGTTAATATTTATTGTTTTAGCTCACTTCTCTGATTCATAATGCAAATCAAGGTATCATTGTTGTTACAGCTATGGGAAACTTAACTATAATAAAAATTGTAATTTGTTGTGGAAATGAGATGTGAAATCAGATGGAACATTAAAAAATGACACTGAAAATAGGCTTTGGAGCTCTTAAACAATTAGCATTGTGTACATTAGTTTTTTTCTGCATGTATATTACAAATATAATTTAAATTCAAATTCAAAAAATATATAATGTTGATCAAAATTGAGATTTTATATGTTGTTATATAAGAAAAAGTGTATTTGAACATTTTCAATCATTTGTTTTTGGATAAAGTCATTACTTTTCATGCATATAACTAGAACTTTAACTATTCTAACAAACTGTCTTTAAATCCTTGAACCTTGCTAAAAATCTGACAAGGGTTTGAAATATGGAAACTGGTTGTGAACCCCATATGTCAAACATCCATGTACATTACATTTGTATTCTAAAATGCCAGTTCGCAATCTTTTTGATATGTGTACTATCATTGCATATCACATGGTTTAAGCATATGAATAGTAACGCGATTCATGGAAAGACATTTCAGATTTCATATGATTCATTAAATCCTTGACTTCTGTCTGTGATACATGTATCATGTTTATTTTGACATTCAAATGAACACCATATTTACAGAATGCGCTCACTTGGCCTAGTGGAAGTTTGGAATTGTAATTTCAATGTAAGCATATAATAAGGTGGATACATTTTTGTATCTGGTTAATTTACAGTTATACCCTTGTTAACATGGTAAATGTACAATATTAAAGCAGAAATCTGGTACTAAGTCAGCAATGGAAATAGTTAACAAACCAACCTCATTGACTGATTAATACACTGAACCTAAACCCTAATGAAATCAACTCATCATCTTTAAGTTCACTGCTTAATTTACAATGAATTAATGAATTCTTTTTGAAGCCTATCTAAATTTACCTAAACTTCTGATCATGAATGAAAAATTTTGATAAAATTGAAATTTCTGTCCTTCCATATAATTTACAACTAAACTTCCTTCTCCTTGATTTGTTGCGACAAAAATTCTAGTACATTTAAAACACCAAACCATTGCGAAAAATAAGAACAAATACTTTCATGAATTTAATGGGCACATTTCAACAAGTATAATGCCCATTGATATTGATTCCAGAATAACAAACATACCCAGCACTTGTGAATGTTTGAATTTGATGCTTTTATTAATTTAATGACACCAGTTCAAGAAATGAAGTAATTTCTCTACCTACATTGATTGCATACTAGTATACAATGTATGTAGTGCCTATCAACAGTTGGATAGTGAGGGGAAACACAATATTTTATCTTTGGCTGTTATGAGTGCAATGTTATTTGATTTCTTGCTTCTTGGTAACATGTTTTACATGTAGCAATCAGAGAGCTATGATAATGATGATACAAGTATCATTCCTGTAAGAAACTGCCGATAAGATTGTTTAAAGATCAATAATATATTATAAAAGGTAGTTGCATTGCATTTAATCGAAATCTTTCAAAACATGGAAAGCAAGACGATAATTTCAACATTCTAAAGAGTTTCAAATATATGGCACATTAAAAATCATTCTCTGCAGGTGGATTCTATCCAAATTTAATTCTGAATGTGGAACTGTTATTTTTTTTTTTTGGTTAAAGATTGTCTGGCCTAAGGCCAGAGGTAAAATGCATACAAATGCTAGGACTGAAATTATGATGAACATGCTTTGCACTTGCCTTGTTTCCCTGACATTAGGACAGACCAGGTATGTATGTACATTATTTCAGAAAACATTTGATTTAGGTAAGGGAGGGCCCAGAATTACAAAGCAATTCCACTTTCGAAAAATGATAAAACAAGTTTAATATTTTCGTACTGTGTCCCAAATATGTACACAGGTCGAGCTTCCCCACGAAAACTAAATGTCGTAGTATTTTCTTGTACTTACATTTTATATAAGACTGCAATCGATATACATGTTCGTGTTATGGAAGCACTGAATATCCAATCTAAATACTAAAATTGGTGAATAATTACAAATATATGCACATATTCAGTATCAAGAGAGTATTCCAGTATTACAGTCAAGTTACTGTTCATACATAAAAGCTGTAGTTATTACTAAAACAGCGTTAAATGCAAAATATTTCTCTTAATAATATGGGAATATCATAGTCTAGGGGAATGAAACATGGTGAACAACGGAAACCGGACATTTGTTCAGTATAATAATAATTCTCCGGATGGGCAAGATATGAATGCTTTTCGTGATTGAAACCGAAACGTCCCCCTCCCTAATTATTAACAAAGGCAAATTGGAATCTATAGTTTGGCTTGTATGATTAATATATTATACTTATTAAAAATCTAAAGCGACGAAACTGAGTAGACATTAAAACTTTATTTATTTATTTATTTTTTTTTGTCAAAAGGGGAGGGGTGCCTTGATTGATTATATAAGATCCCAGGTACATTTGAATTATGATTTATGATGAAAAATTGTTTCAAAAAGGAAAATCTTTCAGGGGAGACAACTCGAATAAAACCATACCGCATCTTCTCGTTCCAAATGTAACGAATCTTCGCAATCACGTAAGGAACATTTTCCCCATTACTCTTAATCAGCTATCTATCACGGTTTCCGAGTTCATCTGCTAACAATGTTTTTTTGACGCGCGCGTCGTGGAGAACTCCGTTACTAAAAATAGATTTTGCTAAGGGGGTTAATTGGAAGGACAATTTCCAAGTTCCAACCACTACGCAAATTTGTAAAGATGCAACAAAGGGTTTTTAAGACGGAAGGCGCACGGATGGAAAATAATAATAAAAATAATAATCAGAATAAAAATCCGACAACTTTGAGAAATTTGCATATTTAGGGGTCAAAAACGCGTAACCGGGGTCGCGAACCAAAAAAAAAAAAATTTTGCATGACAAATCATCCCGAGGATGAGTCCAACATTTTCCCCAACACAGTTTTTTTATATCGGTTACGGTTTATGAGCTTACCTGCTAACAAGATAAACCGTATTTGGGGAGATAACTCTGTTACTAAAAATAGAATCGGGTTTCAGGGTGACCTGAGTCGAGCTACGCCAGTGCTTGTTAAGTGTACCAAGTTTGGTTATGATTGGTCTAAGCAGTTCGACAACATTGATGGCAAAAGAAAAAAAAAGAATAATAATAATAATAATAATTAAAAGATCAATTGTTCGGAGAACAATTGCAAGGTCTTTCACCAGTTTTCACCATTTCATGTTTGAGTTTGATTTTGTTGTCTATTTTGGAAAAAAAACGTGATGTAATCAAAAGAACTGAACATATTCCGTCTTTTCTCAATGGTTGCTAAGGAAAAAACCTAAAAAAAGGCTATCACCTTGACCTCTGACCTTGATGACCTATGACCTTGTGTTCACATTGAAGGTCTCTTCTTACTGATTAATTTGATATGCTACTTGACTATACTATCTCTGACGGTTTAAAACTTATATGTAAAAAAACATTTTCCGAAACACGTAAAGGGCAATTACTCTTTAGGGAGTCATCGGAGAGTTTCGGTCTAACTGAAATAAATGTAGCCCTTGATATGTTGAACGTTTTTTATGATTTACTTTTTCAGCTATCTATAATGGTTTCTGAGTTTATCCCTAAAAAGGTCAATGGTCAAGGTTAAAGGTCACCGATGACCTCTTCGCACTGATCACTTTAAATATAAATGTTTACTATATTATCTCTAAGCGTTTAAAAGTTATTCGCGAAAAACCGATTTACCGAAACCCATCAGGGGCTATAACTCAAAAACGGTTCATCGCATAGTTTCGCGCCTATTGAATAAAATTGAGATATCAATGAGAGGAGTATTTTTGCAATATAATGTTTTCAGAAATTTTTTATCGTTTCCGAGATATTTCGGTAACAAAATTTCAAATGGCCACCATTTTGAAAATGGCGGACGAAAAAAATTGTTGACCCCAGATTTGGGATCAGGACCATGAAAGCTACCTGGAAACCAAATTTGGTGGAAATTCGATAACTTTGAGAAATTTGCATATTAAGCGGTCAAAAACGAGTAACCAGGGTCGCGACCCAAATTTTTTTTGCATGACAAATCATCCTGAGGATGAATCGAACATTTTCCCTCATTCAGAATTTTGATATCTGTTACGGTTTACGAGGAGATCTGAACACAAGATAAACAGTGTTCGGGGAGATAACTCCGTCACAAAAAATAGACGGATACGTGGCCCTCAGTTTTGAAATCCCAATGTAAGACCGAATCATCTCAGCAAGTATCGAAGTGATATGTCGCGTAGTTTTTTGTCATCGGTGGCGGAAAGAATAATAATAATAATTAAAAAGTCAATTGTTCAGAGAACAATTGCAAGGTCTTTCACCAGTTTTCACCATGAGTATAATGTTTGGTTTCATTCTGATGTCAATTTCGGTCAAAAATGTGATGTAAACAAAAGTTCTACCCTTTATTAGTCTTTTGCTCAACGGTTGCTAAGGATTTTTTCGAAAAATTAGCTTATTGCTGAGGACATGAAAGTCACTTCGGGTTGGCAATGTCATTTATTTCCTCTTTACAACTTTACAAAACTTTTTGAATATGGTTGCTAAGGACTTTTAATAATGTTGTTGCTATGGACCCTGACCTTTGACCTTGACCCCATGTTGTCGGCCATATTGAACTGAACAGTTTATCTCCTTATATTTTCTTTGTATCTTTAATAGTTTTTGAGATATCAACAAAAACCCTAAAATCGGACCTCAAAAAATGGTTTTTGGGCGCTGGGACCAAAACAAATGGTCCAATTATTTTGGACCCAATGTACCAAATGTAGATCTTAATAAGACTAACATTTTCTCCAATACATTTCATCAGCTATCTATTACGGGTTCCAAATTTATCCATTAACAAGGTTCCAGGTCAAAGGTCAAGGTCACAATTAACCTTTGACCTTGACATCACTTAAAAGGTAAAGTAATGTCATGGATAATGGTGAAGTTTTCAGTTCATTACCACTTATCGTTAGGGAGTATTTAGCATTAACGGAAACTCAAAATCTTTCAAAGGGCAATAACTCATATAAAAAGTCGTCGAAACTTTTCGGACTAAATGGAAGAAAGTTGCGTCTCGTGAAGATGTACATTTTTCTCATTACATTTATTCAGATATTTATTATGGTTTCTGAGTTTATCCGCACACAAGGTCAAAGGTCACAGTCAAATGTCCCCGGTGACCTTCAACCTGGTAGTCAAATTGAAGGTGTCTTCGCACTGATCACTTTAGATATATATGTTTACTATATTATCTGTAAGCGTTTTAAAGTTATTCGCCAAAAAACGATTTACCGAAACGCTTCAAGGGCTATAACTCAAAAACGGTTAGTCGCGTCGCAGAGTTTTCATGATAGTTATCAAATGTAGATCTCAATGAGAGGAGTATTTTTCCAATATAATGTTTTCAGAAATTTTTTAGCGTTTTCGAGATATTCCCAAATCAAAAATTTAAATGGCGGCCATTTTGAAAATGGCTGATGGAAAAAAAAATTTGACCCCAGATTTGGAATCAGGACCATCAAAGCTACCAGGAAACCAAATTTGGCGGAAATCCGATAACTTTGAGAAATTTGCATATTTAGGGGTCAAAAACGCGTAACCGGGGTCGCGACCAAAAAAAATGTTTGCATGACAAATCTTCCTGAGGATAAATCGAACATTTTCCTCCATTCAAAATTTTGATATCTCGTACGGTTTACGAGGATATCTGAACACAGGATAAACAGTGTTCGGGGAGATAACTCCGTTACTAAAAAAAGATCGATATGTGGCACACGGTTTCGAGATCCCATTCCAAGACCGAAACACCACAAAAGTATCGAAGTGATATGTCGCGTAGTTTTCTTGCAATGAGGGCGGAAAGAATAACAATAATAATAATTAAAAGGTCAATTGTTCAAAGAACAATTGCAAGGTCTTTCACCAGTTTTCACCAATTCATGTTTGAGTTTGATTTTGTTGTCTATTTTGGTAAAAAATGTGATGTAATCAAAGGAACTGAACATATTCTTTTTTTCTCAATGGTTGCTAAGGAAAAAACCTAAAACAGGCTCTGACCTTGACCTCTTACCTTGATAACCATATTGAAGGTCTCTTCTTACCGGTTAATTTGATATGTTGCTTGACTATACAGTGACGGTTTAAAACTTATATGTAAAAAAACATTTTCCGAAACGCGTAAAGGGCACTAACTCTTTAGGGAGTCATCGGTGAGTTTAGGTCTAAATGATACAAATGTAGCCCTTGATATGTTGAACGTTTTTTATGATTTCCTTTTTCAGCTATCTATAATGGTTTCTGAGTTTATCCCCTAACAAGGTCAAAGGTCAAGGTCAAAGGTCACCGATGACCTTCAACCAGGTACTCAAATTAAAGCTCTCTTCGCACTGATCACTTTAAATATAGATGTTTACTATATTATCTGTAAGCCTTTAAAAGTTATTCACGAAAAACTGATTTACCGAAACCCGTCAAGGGCTTTAACTCAAAAATGGTTCATCGCAGAGTTTCGCGAATATTGAATAAAATTGAGATATCAATAAGAGGAGTTTTTTTTTGGAATATAATGTTTTTCAGAAATTTTTTATCGTTTCCAAGATATTCCAGTAACAAAATTTCAAATGGCCGCCATTTTGAAAATGGCGGACTAAAAAAATCTTTTGAACCCAGATTTGTTATCAGAACCATGAAAGCTACCTGGAAACCAAATTTCTTGGAAATTCGATAAATTTGAGAAATTTGCATATTTTGGCGTCAAAAACGCGTAACCGGGGTCGCGACCCATAACAAATTTTTTGCATGACAAATCATCCTGAGGATGAATCGAACATTTTCCCCCATTCAGAATTTTGATATCTGTTACGGTTTACGAGGAGTTCTGAAAACAAGATAAACAGTGTTCGGGGAGATAACTCCGTTACTAAAAATAGATCGATACGTGGCCCTCAGTTTTGAAATCCGCATGTAAGGCCAAATCATCTCACCAAGTATCGAAGTGATATGTCGCGTAGTTTTTTGTCATCGGTGGCGGAAAGAATAATAATAATAATTAAAATGTCAATATTTCAGAGAACAATTGCAAGGTCTTTCACCAGTTTTCACCATGATTACATACTTCCGTTTTATTTTGATGTCTATTTCGGTCAAAAATGGTATGTAAACAAAAGTTCTGATTTTTATTAGTCTTTCGCTCAACGGTTGTTAAGGATTTTTTCGAAAAATAAGCTTGTTGCTAAGCATATGAAAGTCACTTCCGGTTGGCAATGTCATTTATTTCTTCTTGACAACATTACAAAACTCTTTGCATACGGTTGCTATGGACTTTAATGGTTAATAACGTTGTTTTTAAGGACCTTAAACCCATTTTGTCGGCCATATTGAACTGAGCATTTTATCTTCTTATAGTTTCTTTGTATCTTTAATAGTTTTGGAGATATTAGCAAAAAACCCTTAAATCGGACCTCGAAAAATTGTTTTTTGGGCCATAGGTCCAAACCAATGGTCCAAAAGTGTTAGACCCAATGAAATAAATGTAGATCTCAATGGTATTTACATTTTCTGTAATGTATTTAATCATTTCTCTTATCATTTTGGAGATTTCACCTAAAAAAACAAAATTTGGCTATGACCTTGACCTTTGACCTTGATGACCTTTGATTTTGGACTCAAATTGAAGGTCTCTTCTTACTGGTGAATTTGATATGTAACTTGACTATTCCATCTGTAACAGTTTAAAAGTTATTCGCGAAAAACTGATTTACCGAAACGCGTCAAGAGCTTTAACTCAAAAACGGTAAGTCATAGAAGTTTCAAGGAAATGCATCAAATGTAGATTTCAATGAGAGGAGTATTTTTCCAATATAATGTTTTCAGAAATTTTATATCGTTTTCGAGATAATCCGAAATCAAAAATTTGAACGGCGGTCATTTTGAAAATGGTGGACAAAAAACTTTTTTGACCCAAGATATATAATCAGGACTATGAAAGCTACCTGGAAACCAAATTTGGTGTAAATCCGATAACTTTGAGAAATCAACAGATTTAGGGCTCAAAAACGCGTAACCGGGGTCGCGACCCCAATCATTTTTTTTGCATGATAAATCATTCTGAGGATGAATCGAACATTTTCCCCATTCAGAATTTTCATATCGGTTACGGTTTATGAGGAGATCTGAACACAAGATAAAGAGTGATTGGGGAGATAACTCCGTTACTAAAAATAGATCGATATGTTGCACGCGGCTTTGAGGTCCCATTCCAATGGTGAATAAAAGGATATGGAGTAAATGCACATGAGACAAAGTCTCTACAAATACATGGTAAAAAAACATGCAAAGGAACAACGCTTTTATTGTTGTTCTTCATCTTGAAGTCACCATGAGGCCTTCAACAATGAGCTTTGCTCATACCTCATAGTAAGTTCAAGACGGCCCCTAGCACCGGTTTAAACAGAATTCTTTGCTAATTGTCGAGCAACGCTACATCCATGTCTTTCATCGTCATGGGTTAAGACCGAATCACCACACCAAGTATCGAAGTGATATGTCGCGTAGTTTTCTGGCAATGAGGGCGGCGGAAAGAATAATAATAATAATAATAATAATAATAATCAGAAGAAGAATAGCTATAAGGTCTTTCACTGTGGTGAAAGACCTTAATAATAATCAGAAGAATAACTATAAGGTCTTTCACTGTGGTGAAAGACCTTAATAATAATAATCAGAAGAATTAATATAAGGTCTTTCACTGTGGTGAAAGACCTTAGTTAAAAGATCAATTGTTCAGAGAACAATTGTAAGGTCTTTCACCCGTTTTCAGCATTTCATGTTAGAGTTTGATTTTTTGTTGTTGTCTATTTTGGTGAAAAAAAAAGTGATCTGATCAAAAGAACTGAACATATTCTGCTTTTTCTCAATGGTTGCTAAGGAAAAAACCTAAAAAAAGGCTATGACCTTGACCTCTGACCTTGATGACCTTTAACCTTGTGCTCATATTGAAGGTCTCTTCTTACTAATTAATTAGATATGTTACTTGACTATACTATCTCTGTCGGTTTAAAACTTATATGTAAAAAACATTTTCTCAAACGCGTAAAGGGCAATAACTCTTTAGGGAGTCAACGGAGAGTTTCGGTCGAAAAGAAACAAATGTAGCCCTTAATATGTTGAACGTTTTTCATGATTTACTTTTTTAGCTATCTATTATGGTTTCTGAGTTTATCCCCTAACAAGGTCAAAGGTCAAGGTCAAAGGTCACCAATGACCTTCAACCTGGTACTCAAATTAAAGCTCCCTTCGCACTGAATACTATAAATATAGATGTTTACTATATTATCTGTACGCGTTTAAAAGTTATTCGCGAAAAACCGATTTACCGAAACCCGTCAAGGGCTATAACTCAAAAACGGTTCATCGCAGAGTTTCGCGCCTATTGAATAAAATGGAGATATGGATGACAGGAGTATTTCTGAAATATAATGTTTTCAGAAATTTTTTATCGTTTTCGAGATATCGAGATAACAAAATTTCAAATGGAGGCCATTTTTAAATGGCGGACAAAAACAAATTTTGACCGCAGATTTGTTATTAAGACCATGAGAGCTACCTGGAAACCAAATTTGGTGGAAATCCGATAACTTTTTGAAATTTGCATATTTAGGGGTCAAAAACGCGTAACAGGGCTCGCGACCCCAAAAAGAATAAATTTGCGAGATAAATCAACGTTACGATATAAAGAACATTTTCCCCATTCAGAATTTTGATATCGGTTACGGTTTCTGAGGAGATCTGCTAACAAGGGTTTTTGGAGTCGGGCAGATAACTCCATTACTAAAAATAGATCGGCATCCCGGTTTTTAATTCGAAGTCAGATTCTTGGACCGATGTATCACACTATGTTTCGTAATGATATGTCGTGTAGTTCAGCTGCCCCGAGGGGTTACGGAAGAAAAAGAATAATAATTAAAAAGACAATTGTTCAGAGAACAATTGCAAGGTCTTTCCCAGTCAATGTTGTGTTTAGTGTTATGTTTTGTCATGTCACATGTTTAAAATCATCTTGATGAGATGCACATTGTCTCCAATATATTAAGAGTAGCCATTTCTAATCGTTATAAAGATTTTACGATAAAAAAACGAAAAATTGGCTATGACCTTGACCGATGACCTTGATGACCTTTGACCTTGGGATCAAATTGAAGGTCTCTCTTGCTGATTAATTTGATATGTTACATGCTCATTCTATCTGTAAAGGTTTTAAAGTTCGTCGCACAGTTTTTGTTCCATTGAATCAAATGTAGATCTCAATGAGAGGAACATTTTTGCAATATAATGTTTTCATAAATTTTTTATCGTTTCCGAGATATCGCGATAATAAAATTTCAAATGTCGGCCATTTTGAAAATGGCGGACGGAAAAATTTTTTGGCCCCCATTTTGTAATCAGGGCCATGAAAGCTACCTGGAAATCAAATTTCAATAAAATCTGACAACTTTCAAAATTTGCATATTAAGGGGTCAAAAAACGCGTAACCGGGGTCGCGACCCAAAAAAATTTTTTTGCATGATAATTCATCCTGAGGATGAATGCAACTTTATCCTTCCCTTAGATTTTTGATATCGGTTACGGTTTATGAGGAAATCTGATAACAAGATAAACCGTATTCGGGGAGATAACTCTGTTACTAAAAATAGAATCGATTCACAGGGTGACCTGAGTCGAGCCCTGCCAATGCTTGTTTAGTGTACCAAGTTTGGTTATGATTGGTCAAAGCACTTTGCCAACATTGATGGCAGAGGAAAAAGAAAGAATAATAATAATCATAAGAAATACAATAAGGTCTTTCCACTGTAGTGGGAAAGACCATAATAATAATTAAAAAGACAATTGTTCAGAGAACAATTGCTAGGTCTTTCCAAGTCAATGTTATGTTTAGTGTTATGTTTTGTCATGTCACATGTTTAAAATCATCTTGATGAGGTGCACATTGTCTCCAATATATTAGAGTAGCCATTTCTAATCGTTTTAAAGATTTTACGATAAAAAAAAACGTAAATATTTGCTATGACCTTGACCGATGACCTTGATGACCTTTGACCTTGTGATTTAATTGAAGGTCTCTTCTTGCTGATTAATTTGATACGTTACATGATCATACTATCTGTGATGGTTTAAACCTTATACGCAAAAAACCTATTTCTGAAACAGGTGAAGGGCAATAACTCTTCAAGGAGTCATAGGAGAGCTTCGGTCCAAATGAGACAAATGTAGCCCTTGACATGATGAACATTTTTGCTGATATACTTTTTCAGCCATCTATTACGGTTTCCGAATTCATCTGATAACAAGGTCAAAGGTCAAGGTCAAAGGTCACCGATGACCTTCATCCTGGTACTCAAATTGAAGGTCTTTTCATACTGATCACTTGAAACATATATGTTTACTATATTATCTATAAGCATTTAAAAGTTATTCGCAAAAAACCGATTTACCGAAACGCGTCAAGGGCTATAACTCAAAAACCGTTCGTCGGACTGTTTTCTTCCTATTCAATAAAATGCAGATCTCAATGAGAGTAACATTTTTGCAATATTTTTTCGTCATTTTTTTATCGTTTCCGAGATATCGCGATAAAAAAATTTCAAATGGCGGCCATTTTGAAAATGGCAGACGAAAAATTTTTTTTGACCCCAGATTTGTAATAAGGGTCATAAAAGGAACCTAGATATCAAATTTCATCAAATTCCGATAAGTTTGAGAAATCGCCAAATTAGGGGTCAAAAACGCGATACAGGGGTCGCTACCCCAAGAAATTTTTTGCATGATAAATCATCCAGAGGATGAATGAAACATTTTCCCCTAGTCAGAATTTTGATATCGGTTACGGTTTCTGAGTTTACCTGATAACAAGAAAAACCGCAGTCGCGGAGATAACTCTGTTACTAAAATTAGATTTCGTCCGTACCATAATTTCGAAAGAGTATTTCCAACTTCCAGTTACTACGCGAAGTTTCGTAATGATACGTCAAAAGGTTTTCCGTACAGAGACCTTACGGAAGAACAAGAAAAATAATAATAATTAAAAGGACAATTGTTCAGAGAGCAATTGCAAGGTCTTTCCCAGTCAATGTTGTGTCTAATGTTATGTTTTGTCATGTTACATGTTTAAAATCATCTTGATGAGATACACATTGTCTCCAATATATTAGAGTAGCCATTTCTTATCGTTTTAAAGATTTTACGATAAAAAAACGGTAAATTTGGCTATGACCTTGACCGACGACCTTGATGACCTTTGACCTTGGGATCAAGTTAAAGGTCTCTTCTTACTTATTAATTTGATATGTTACATGACCATACTATCTGTAAAGGTTTATAGGTTATACGCAAAAAACCTATTCCTGAAATGCGTGAAGGGCAATAACTCTTCAGGGAGTCATCGGAGAACTTCGGTTCAAATGAGACAAATGTAGCCCTTGACATGATGAACATTTTTGCTAATATACTTTTTCAGCCATCTATTACGGTTTCCGAATTCATCTGATAACAAGGTCAAAGGTCAAGGTCAAAGGTCACCGATGACCTTCATCCTGGTACTCAAATTGAAGGTCCTTTTATGCTGATCACTTTTAACATATATGTTTACTATATTATTTGTAAGAGTTTAAAAGTTATTCGCAGAAAACCGATTTACCGAAACGCGTCAAGGGCTATAACTCAAAAACCGTTCGTCGCACAGTTTTTGTTCCATTGAATCAAATGTAGACCTCAATGAGAGGAACATTTTAGCAATATAATGTTTTCATTAATTTTTTATCGTTTCCGAGATATCGCGATAACAAAATTTCAAATGTCGGCCATTTTGAAAATGGCGGACGAAAAAATTGTTTGACCCCCATTTTGTAATCAGGGTCATGAAGCTACCTGGAAATTAAATTTCATCAAAATCTGAAAACTTTCAGAAATTTGCATATTTAGGGGTCAAAAAACGCGTAACCGGGGTCGCGACCCAAAATTTTTTTTTTGCATGATAATTCATTCTTAGGACAAATGCAACTTTATCCTTACCTTAAATTTTTGATATCGGTTACTGTTTATGAGGAGATCTGATAACAAGATAAACCGTATTCGGGGAGATAACTCTGTTACTAAAAATAGAATCGGTTCACAGGGTGACCTGAGTCGAGCCCTGCCAATGCTTGTTTAGTGTACCAAGTTTGGTTATGATTGGTCAAAGCACTTTGCCAACATTGATGGCAGAGGAAAAAGAAAGAATAATAATAAACATAAGAAATACAATAAGGTCTTTCCACTGTAGTGGGAAAGACCTTAATAATAATTAAAAAGACAATTGTTCAGAGAACAATTGCTAGGTCTTTCCAAGTCAATGTTATGTTTAGTGTTATGTTTTGTCATGTCACATGTTTAAAATCATCTTGATGAGATGCACATTGTCTCCAATATATTAGAGTAGCCATTTCTAATCGTTTTAAAGATTTTACGATAAAAAAAAACGTAAATATTGGCTATGACCTTGACCGATGACCTTGATGACCTTTGACCTTGTGATTTAATTGAAGGTCTATTCTTGCTGATTAATTTGATATGTTACATGATCATACTATCTGTAAAGGTTTAAACGTTATACGCAAAAAACCTATTTCTGAAACACGTGAAGGGCAATTACTCTTCAGGGAGTCATCGGAGAGCTTCGGTCCAAATGAGACAAATGTAGCCCTTGACATGATGAACATTTTTGCTGATTTACTTTTTCAGCCATTTATTACGGTTTCCGAATTCATCTGATAACAAGGTCAAAGGTCAAGGTCAAAGGTCACCGATGACCTTCATCCTGGTACTCAAATTGAAGGTCCTTTTATGCTGATCACTTTTAACATATATGTTTACTATATTATTTGTAAGAGTTTAAAAGTTATTCGCAAAAAACCGATTTACCGAAACGCGTCAAGGGCTGTAACTCAAAAACCGTTCGTCGCACAGTTTTTGTTCCATTGAATCAAATGTAGACCTCAATGAGAGGAACATTTTAGCAATATAATGTTTTCATTAATTTTTTATCGTTTCCGAGATATCGCGATAACAAAATTTCAAATGTCGGCCATTTTGAAAATGGCGGACGAAAAAATTGTTTGACCCCCATTTTGTAATCAGGGCCATGAAGCTACCTGGAAATTAAATTTCATCAAAATCTGACGACTTTCATAAATTTGCATATTTAGGGGTCAAAAACGCGTAACCGGGGTCGCTACCCCAAATTTTTTTTTGCATGATAATTCATCCTGAGGATAAATGCAACTTTATCCTTACCTTAAATTTTTGATATCGGTTACTGTTTATGAGGAGATCTGAATACAAGATAAACCGTATTCGGGGAGATAACTCTGTTACTAAAAATAGAATCGGTTCACAGGGTGACCTGAATCGAGCCCTGTCAATGCTTGTTAAGTGTACCAAGTTTGGTTATGATTGGTCAAAGCACTTTGCAAACATTGATGACAGAGGAAAAAGAGAGAATAATAATAATCATAAGAAATACAATAAGGTCTTCCCACTGTAGTGGGAAAGACCTTAATAATCATAAGAAATACAATAAGGTCTTTCCACTATAGTGGGAAAGACCTTAATAATAATCAGAAGAATTACAATAAGGTCTTTCACTGTGGTGAAAGACCTTAATAATAATAATCATAAGAATAACAATAAGGTCTTTCACTCTGGTGAAAGATCTTAATATTAATAATCATAAGAATAACAATAAGGTCTTTCACTGTGGTGAAAGACCTTAATAATAATAATCATAATAATAACAATAAGGTCTTTCACTGTGGTGAATAACCTTAATAATAATAATCATAAGAATAACAATAAGGTCTTTCACTGTGGTGAAAGACCTTAATAAACAGAAGAAATACAGGAAAGTCTTTCCGTCGGAAACGGGAAAGACCTTAATAATAATAATCAAACGAAATACAGAAAGGTCTTTCCGTTTGAAACGGGAAAGACCTTAATAATAATAATAATAATCAGAAGATTAACAATAAAGTCTTTCACTGTGGTGAAAGACATTAATAATAATAATCATAAGAATAACAATAAGGTCTTTCACTGTGGTGAAAGACCTTAATAAACAGAAGAAATACAGAAAGGTCTTTCCGTTTGAAACGGGAAAGACCTTAATAATAATAATAATAATCAAACGAAATACAGAAAGGTCTTACCGTTTGAAACGGGAAAGACCTTAATAATAATAATAATAATCAGAAGAATTGCTATAAGGACTTTCCCCTGTAGGGAAAGCCCTTAATAATCTAAAACGGAAATTTATGAAAATGGTTTGTGGTTGTGTTATTACTGGTTTTAGACTCTTGGGGACCATCTCCAAGAAAAAAAAGGAAAAATAAAATTAAGAAAATTAAGAAAATTAAAAACAAATTAAAATAAAATAAAGAAATTAAATAAAAAAATATTAAAATTGCAAAAAAAATCAACTTAAATAAAAAAGACAAAAAATAAATTGAAAAAAAAATGATAAAAATTAAAAAAAAATTAAAAAATAATTAATAAAAATGAAATATAAAAAATAAATAAAAAAATATATATATATAGAATACAAACATCTAAATAAGAAATCATAATATAACAAAAAGGTCTAAATCATTCTAAAAGAAATATATGCATAACATTTTAAAAAATAAAAAAAGACTTAATTAAAATAAAAATTACAAAAATAAATCTGAAAAATCTAATTAAATAAAAAAATCTAAATAAAAAATATTTCTCATAAAAAATTGTAATAATTCTTAAAATGAAAAAAATATAATGATAATAAAAAATTAGAAAATCAAATTAAAAATTAAATAAAAATATTTCTGAAAAAAGATGAAAAAGTCGGAAAAAAATAAAGAAAAAAAAATACAGAAAAGTTCAAATAAAAAAATTACAAAAAAAAATAAATGTAATAAGTAAATATAAAAAAACAAAAAACAGAAATTAAATAAAAAAAAAAATAAAAAACAAAAACAAAAATAATATGCAATAATCAAAATATTAAGGGCAATATTGATCCTATCAAACCAAAGACATCAATAATGTCCGTTATGGTTTTAAAGCTAGCGTAAAAAAAACTGTTTCCGATGTGCGTCAAGGGCAATAACTATAAAGGAATCATCAGAGAACTTCAGTCAAATTGAAACAAATATAGCCCTTGATATGCTGAACATTTTGCTGATATACTTTATCAGCCATCTATTATGTTTTTAGTGTATCTGCTAACAAGGTCAAAGGTCAAGATGAAAGGTCACTGAAGGCCTTGAACCTGTACAAATATTGAAGCTCTCTTCGCACTGATCACTTTAAACATATATGTTTACTATATTATCTGTAAGCGTTTAAATGTTGTTTGCAAAAAACTTATTTATCAAAACGTGTCAAGAGCTATAACTCAAAAACGGTTCGTCCCACAGTTTTGAGTCTATTGAATGGAATTAATATCTCAATGAGAGGAGTATTTTGCAACATAATGTTTTCATAAATTTTTATGGTTTGCGAGATATGGCGATAACAAAAGTTCAAATAGCGGCCATTTTGAAAATGGCGGAAGAATTTTTCTTTGACCCCATTTTTGTAATCGGGGCCATGAAAGGTACCTGGAAAGCAAATTTCATCACAATTCTATAACTTTGAGAAATCGAGATATTTAGGGGTCAAAAACGCGTAACCAGGGTCGGGACCCCAAAATTTTTTTTTGCATGATAAATCATCCTGAGGATGAATGTAACATTTTCCCCACCTCAGATTTTTTATATTGGTTACGGTTTCTGAGTTTACCTGATAACAAGATAAACCGTGTTCGGGGAGAAAACTCCGTTACTAAAAATAGATTTTGTCCATGACCTGGTTTCGGAAGAGGACTTCCAACTTCCAGTTACTACGCGAAGTTTTATAATGATACGACAAAACGTTTTCCGTACATAGGCCTTACGGAATAATAATAATAATAATAATTAAAAAGACAATTGTTCAGAGAACAATTGCAAGGTCTTTTCCAGTAAATGTTATGTTTTATGTCATGTTTTGTTATGTCACATGCTTAAAATCATCTTGATAGACGCACATTGTCTCCATTAATAAGAGTAGCCATTTCAAATCGTTTTAAAGATTTTACATTAAAAAAACAAAATTGGCTATGACCTTGACCGACGACCTTGATGACCTTTTACCTTGGGATCAATTTGAAGGTCTCGTCGTACTGATTAATTTGATATGTTACATGACAATGCTATCTGTAAAGGTTTAAAAGTTAAACGCAAAAAAACAATTTCCGAAACCCGTCAAGGGCATTAATCTTCAGGGATTCATCAGAGAGCTTGGGTCCTTATGAAACAAATGTAGCCCTTTACGTGTTGAACATTTTTGCTGATATAATTTTTAAGCTATCTATTACGGTTATTGAGTTTATATGCTAACACGGTCAAAGGTCAAGGTCAAAGATCACCGATGACCTTCAACCTGGTACTCAAATTGAAGGTCTTTTCATGCTGATCACTTTAAACATATATGTTTACTATATTATCTGTAAGCGTTTAAAAGTTATTCGCAAAAAACCGATTTACCGAAACGCGTCAAGAGCTATAACTCAAAAACGGTTCATCGCACAGTTTTTGTTCAATTGAACAAAATATAGATCTTCAAGAGAGGAACATTTTTGCAATATAATGTTTTCAGAAATTTTTTATCGTTTCCGAGATATCGCGATAACAAAATTTCAAATGGCGGCCATTTTGAAAATGGCGGACGAAAATTTTTTTTGACCAACCAGAAATGTAGATCTTTATGAGAGGAGTATTTTTGCAACACAATGTTTTCATAAATTTGGAACACAATGTTTTCATAAATTGCTTATCCTTTCCGAGATATAGCGATAACAAAATTTCGAATGGCGGCCATTTTGAAAATGGCGGACGAAAATTTTTTTTGACAAACCAGAAATGTAGATCTTTATGAGAGGAGTATTTTTGCAACACAATGTTTTCATAAATTTTTTATCGTTTCCGAGATATCGCGATAACAAAATTTCGAATGGCGGCCATTTTCAAAATGGCGGACAAAAAATTTTTTTGACCCCAGATTTGTAATCAGGGTCATTAAAGCTACCTGGATACCAAATTTCATCCAATTCCGATAACTTTGAGAAATCGACAAAATTAGGGGTCAAAAACGCGTAACCGGGGTCGCGACCCCAACAAATTTTTTTGCATAACAAATCATCCTGACGATGAAAGAAACATTTTCCCCCATTCAGAATTTGATATCGGTTACGGTTTCTGAGTTTAACTGATAACAAGAAAAACGGCAGTCGGGGAGATAACTCTGTAATGAAAAAAGTTTTCGGTCGTGGCCCTCATTTTGAAATAGCTTTTCGCTAATTGGTTTATTGTATAAAGTATCAAAATGATATGTCGCGAACTGTTTTTGGCAAAGTAAAAAAACAAACGGCGGAAAAAAAAAGAATAATAATAATAAACAGAAGAAATACAGAAAGGTCTTTCCGTCTAAAACGGGAAAGACCTTAATAATAATTAAAAAGACAATTGTTCAGAGAACATTTGCGAGGTCTTTCACCAATTTTCACCACGATTACATGTTAGAGTTTGTTTTTGTTTTCTATTTCGGTCAAAAAAGTTACGTAAACAACAGTTTTTTGACCAACCATACATGTAGATCATAATAAGAGAAGTATTTTTGCAACATAATGTTTTCAGAAATCTCTAATGGTTTCCGAGATATCGCGATAACAAAATTTAATGTCAGCCATTTTCAAAATGGCGGACGAAAAAAAAATTTTGACCAACCATAAATGTAGATCTTAATGAGATCAGTATTTTTGCAACACAATGTTTTCATGAATTTTTTATCGTTTCCGAGATATCATGATAACAAAATTTCGATTGGCGGCCATTTTCAAAATGGCAGACGAATTTTTTTTTTTGACCAACCATAAATGAGATCTCAAAGAGAGGAGCATTTTTGCAACACAATGTTTTCATAATTTTTTTTATTGTTTCTGAGATATTGCGATAACAAAATTTAGAATGGCGGCCGTTTTCAAAATGGCGGACGAAATTTTTTTTTAGACCAACCATAAATGAGATCTTAAAGAGAGGAGTATTTTTGCCAGAGACTGTTTTCATAAATTTTTTATCGTTTTCGAGATATCGCGATAACAAAATTTCTTATTGCGGTTATTTTCTAAATGGCGGACGAAACATTTTTTTTGACCAACCATAAATGAAGATCTTAAAGAGAGGAGTATTTTTGCAAGAGAATGTTTTCATAAATTTGTTCTCGTTTTCGAGATATTGCGATAACAAAATTTCGAATGGCGGCCATTTTCAAAATGGCGGACGAAAATTTTTTTTTGACCAACCATAAATGTAGATCTTAATGAGAGGAGTATTTTTGCAGCACAATCTTTTCATTATTTTTTTATCCTGTCCGAGATATCGCGATTACAAAATTTCGAATGGCGGCCATTTTCAAAATGGCGGACGAAAATTTTTTTTTGACCAACCAGAATTGTAGGTCATAATGAGTGGAGTATTTTTTCTACACAATGTTTTCATAAATTTTTTATCGTTTCCGAGATATCGCGATAACAAAATTTCGAATGGCGGCCATTTTCAAAATGGCGGGCAAAAAAAATTTTGACCACTGATTTGTAATCAGGACCATGATAGCTACTTGGAAACCAAATTTTATCGAAATTTGATAACTTTGAGAAATTTGCATATTTAGGGGTCAAAAACGCGTAACCGAAACAAAAAAAAAAAAAAAAAATCATGACAAATCATCCTTAGGATGATTGCGACATTTTCCCAGCATCAGAATTTTGGTATCGGTTACGGTTTTTGTGCAAACATGATAACAAGGTTTTCGGTCTTCGGGGAGATAACTCCGTTACTGAAAATAGATCGGTTTCAGAGGGTTACTGGCTTCGACAGGCAACTAAGCCGATTAATACCACCAAGTATCGAATTGATATGTCGCGACACTTTTTCGCGAAGTGTTGCAGAAAAAAAAATAATAATGATAATAATAATAGTAATTAAAAAGTCAATTGTTCAGGGAACAATTGCAAGGTCTTTCTCCAGTTTTCACCATTTCATGTTTGAGTTTGATTTGTAGTCTATGTTGGTAAAAAATGTGATGTAATCAAAAGTTCTGAACATTAATTGTGTTTTTCTCATTGATTTCTAAGGAAAAACCCTAAAATTTGCTATGACCTTGACCTCTGACCTTGATGACCTTTGACCTTGTGCTCAAATTGAAGGTCTCTTCTTACTGATTAATTTGATATGTTTCTTGACTATACTATCTGTGATTGTTTAAACCTTATACGTAAAAAACATTTTACGAAACACATAAAGGGCAATAACTCTTTAGGGAGTCATCTGAGAGTTTCGGTCCAAATGAAACAAATATAGCTCTTGATATGTTGAACATTTTTGCTTTATATACTTTTTTCAGCTATCTATTACGGTTTCTGAGTTTATCCCCTAACAAGGTCAAAGGTCAAGGTCAAAAGTCACCGATGACCTTCAACCTGGTACTCAAATTAAAGCTCTCTTCGCACTGATCACTTTAGATATATATGTTTACTATATCATCTGTAAGCGTTTAAAAGTTATTCCCGAAAAAGAAATGTACCGAAACGCGTCAAGGGCTATAACTCAAAAACGGTTGATCGCAGAGTTTCGCACTTAGTGAATAAAATGGAGATATCAATGAGAGGAGTATTTTTGCAATATAATCTTTTCAGAAATTTTTTATCGTTTCCGGGTTATCGCGATAACAAAATTTCGAATGGCGACCATTTTAAAATGGCGGCCGAAAAAAATTTGACCCCGGATTTGTAATCAGGACCATAAAAGCTACCTGGAAACCAAATTTCATGAAAATCCAGCAACTTTAAGGAATTTACATATTTAGGGGTCAAAAACGCGTTACCGGGGTCGCGATCCTAAAAAAAATTTATGCGTGATAAATCATCCTGAGGATGAATAGAACATTTTCCCCCATTCAGAATTTTGATATCGGTTAGGGTTTATGAGGAGATCTGCTAACAAGATAAACCGTGTTCGGGGAGATAACTCCGTTACTAAAAATAGCGCAATATGCTTGCGTCGGTTTTAAGGTCCCGAAACAATGTCGACTTATCACACTAAGTATTGAATAGATATGTCGCGTAGTTAAGTGCGGCGGAAGAAAAAGAATAATAATAATAATTAAAAGGTCAATTGTTCAGAGAACAATTGCAAGGTCTTTCACCAGTTTTCACCATTTCATGTTTGAGTTTGATTTTGTTGTCTATTTTGCTAAAAAAATGTGATGTAATCAAAAGAACTGAACATATTCTGTTTTTTCTCAACGGTTGGTAAGGAAAAACCCTAAAAAAGGCTATGAACTTGACATCTGACCTTGATGACCTTTGACCTTCTGCTCACATTGAAGGTCTCTTCTTACTGATTAATTTGATATGTTACTTGACTATACTGTCTCTGACGGTTTGAAACTTATATGTTAAAAACCATTTTCCGAAACGCGTAAAGGGCAATAATTCTTTAGGGAGTCATCGGAGAGTTTCGGTCCAAATAAAACAAATTTAGCCCTTGATATGTTGAACGTTTTTTATAATTTACTTTTTCAGCTATCTATAATAGTTTCTGAGTTTATCCCCTAACAAGGTCAAAGGTCGCTAATGACCTTCAACCTGGTACTCAAATTAAAGCCCTCTTCGCACTGATCACTTTAAATATATATCTTTACTATATTATCTGTAAGCGTTTAAAAGTTATTCGCGAAAAAACGATTTACCGAAACCCGTCAAGGGCTATAACTCAAAAACGGTTCATCGCAGAGTTTCGCGCCTATTGAATAAAATGGAGATATCAATGAGAGGAGTATTTTTGCAATATAATGTTTTCAGAAATTTTTTATCGTTTCCGAGATAATGAGGTAACAAAATTTCAAATGGCCACTATTTTTAAAATGGCGGACGAAAAAAACATTTGAAAGCTACCTGGAAGCCAAATTTGGTGGAAATCCGATAATTTTGAGAAATTTGCATATTTAGGGGTGAAAAACGCGTAACCGGGGTCGCGACTCAAAAATTTTGGTTTGGATGACAAATCATTCTGAGGATGAATCGAACATTTTCCCAAATTCAGAATTTTGATATCTATTACCGTTTACGAGGAGATCTGAACAAAAGATAAACAGTGTTCGAGTAGATAACTCCGTTACTAAAAATAGATCGATACGTGGCCCTCAGTTTTGAAATCCCAATGTAAGACCGAATCATCTAACCAAGTATCGAAGTGATATGTCGCGTAGCTTTTTGTCATCGGTGGCGGAAAGAATAATAATAATAATAATAATCAGAAGAATTACTATAAGGTCTTTCACTGTGGTGAAAGACCTTAATAATAATCGGAAGAATTACAGTAAGGTCTTTCACACTGAGGTAAAAAACCTTAATAATAATCAGAAAAAATACAGTAAGGTCTTTCACATGTAGTGAAAGACCTTAATTAAAAGGACAATTGTTCAGAGAACAATTGCAAGGTCTTTCCCAGTCAATGTTGTGTTTAATGTTATGTTTTGTCATGTCACATGTTTAAAATCATCTTGATGAGATGCACATTGTCTCCAATATATTAGAGTAGCAATCTCGAATCGTTTTAAAGATTTCACGATAAAAAACGTAAAATTTGGCTATGACCTTGACCGATGACCTTGATGACCTTTTACCTTGGGATCAAATTGAAGGTCTCTTCTTACTGATTGATTTGATATGTTACATGACCATGCTATCTGCAAAGGTTTAAAAGTTATACGCAAAAACCTATTTCTGAAACGCATCAAGGGCAATTACTCTTTAGGGAGTCATCGGATAGCTTCAGTTCAAATGAGACAAATGTAGCTCTGACATGATGAACATTTTTGCTGATATACTTTTTCAGCCATCTATTACGGTCTCCGAGTTCATCTTATAACAGGGTCAAAGGTCAAAGGTCAAGGTCAAACCTCACCGATGACCTTCAACCTGGTACTCAAATTGAAGGTTTTTTCATGCTGTTCACTTTAATCATATATGTTTAATATTATCTGCAAGCGTTTAAAAGTTATTCGGAAAAATCGATTTACCGAAACATGTCAAGGGCTTTAACTCAAAAACGGTTCATCGGAGAGTTTTTTTTTCATTTGAACAAAATACAGATCTCAATGAGAGGAACGTATTGGCAATATAATGTTTTCAGAAATTTTGTATCGTTTCTGAGATGTCGCGATAACAAAATTTCAAATGGTAGCCATTTTGGAAATGGCGGACGAAAAATTTTGCAGACCCCAGATTTGTAATCAGGATCATTAAGGCAACCTGGATACTAAATCTCATCAAATTCCGAAAACTTCGAGATATCGACAAAATTAGGGGTCAAAAACGCGTAACCGTGGTCGCGACCCCAACACATTTTTTGGCATGACAAATCATCTTGAAGATGAATGAAACATTTTCCTGCATTCAGAATTCTGATATCGGTTACGGTTTCTGAGTTTACCTGATAACAAGAAAAACCACAGTCGGGGAGATAACTCTGTAACTAAAAATTAATTCCGTATCCCCTAATTTCGAAAGAGAATTTCCAACTTCCAGTTAGTACGCGAAATTTCGTAATGATACGTCAAAAGGTTTTCCCTACAGAGACCTTACGGAAGAAGAAGAAAAATAATAATAATTAAAAGGACAATTGCTCATAGATCAATTGCAAGGTCTTTCCAAGTCAATGTTATGTTTTATTTTATGTTTTGCTGTGTCACAGGTTTAAAATTATCTTAAAGAGACGCACATTGTCTCCAATTTATTAGAACATCCATTTCTAATCGTTTTTAAGATTTTAAGATAAAAAACCCCCAAAAATTGGCTATGACCTTGACCGGTGACCTTGATGACCTTTGACCTTCGGATCAAATCGAAGTTCTCTTATTACTGATTAATTTAATATGTCACATGGCAATGCTATCTGTAAAGGTTTAAAAGTTATACGCAAAAACCTATTTCTGAAAGGCGTCAAGGGCAATAACTCTTGAGGGAGTCATCGGAGAGCTTCGGTCCAAATGAGACAAATGTAGCCCTTGACATGATGAACATTTTTTCTGATATAATTTTTCAGCTATCTATTATCGTTTCCGAGTAAGTCTGCTAACAAGGTCAAAGTTCAAGGTCAAAGGTCACCAATGACCTTCGACCTGGTACTCAAATTGAAGGTCTTTCCATGCTGATCACTTTAAACAAAATGTTAACTAAATAATCTGTAAGCGTTTAAAAGTTGTTCTCAAAAAACCGATTGACTGAAACGCGTCAAGGGCTATAACTCAAAAACGGTTCATCGCAGAGTTTTTGTTTTATTGAATTAAATGTAGATCTCAATGAGAGGAGTATTTTTGCAATATAATGTTTTCAGAAATTCTTTATCGTTTCCGAGATATCGCGATAACAAAATTTCAAATGTCGGCCATTTTTAAATGGCGGACAATTTTTTTTTTACCCCAGATTTGTTATCAGGGTCATTAATGCAACCTGAGTACCAAATTTCAACAAAATTCGATGACTTTGAAAAAAATTGCATAATAAGGTGTCAAAAACGCGTAACCGGGGTCGCGACCCCAAAAAATTTTTTTGCATGACAAATCATCCTGAGGATGATTGAAACGTTTCCCCCACCTCAGCTTTTTTTATCGGTTACGGTTTCTGAGTATATCTGCTAACAACAAAAACCATGTTCGGGGAGATAACTCTGTTAATAAAAATAAATTCCGTCCGAAACATGGTTTCGAAAGAGAATTTCCAACTTCCAGTTACTACGCGATGTTTCGCAATATTACGTTAAAAGATTTTCCGTACACAGGCCTTACAGAAGAACATGAATAATGATAATAATAACAATTAAAAGGACAATTGTTCAGAGAAAAATTGTAAGGTCTTTCCCAGTCAATGTTATGTTTGATGTTATGTTTTCTTATGTCACAGGTTTAAAATTATCTTGAAGAGACACACATTGTCTCCAGTAAATTAGAACATCCATTTCTAATAGTTTTCAAAGATTTTAAGATTAAAAAAAACAAAAATTGGCTATGACCTTGACCGATGACCTTGATGACCTTTGATCTTCGGATCAAATTGAAGGTCTCTTCTTACTGATTAATTTGATATGTTACATGACAATACTATCTGTAAAGGTTTAAAAGGTATACGCAAAAAACATATTTCCGAAACGCGTCAAGGGCAATAACTCTTCAGGGAGTCATCGGAGAGCTTCGGTCCAATGAGACAAATGTAGCCCTTGACATGATGAACGTTTTTTCTGATATAATTTTCAGCTATCTATTATCGTTTCCGAGTAAGTCTGCTAACAAGGTCAAAGTTCAAGTTCAAAGGTCACCAATGACCTTCAACCTGGTATTCAAATTGAAGGTCTTTTCATGCTGATCACTTTAAACAAAATGTTTACTATATCATCTGTAAGCGTTTAAAAGTTGTTCGCAAAAAACTGATTAACTGAAACGCGTCAAGGGCTATAACTCAAAAACGGTTCATCGCAGAGTTTTTGTTCTATTGAATTAAATGTAGATATCAATGAGAGGAGTATTTTTGCAATATAATGTTTTCCGAAATTCTTTATCGTTTCCAAGATATCGCGATAACAAAATTTCAAATGTCGGCCATTTTTAAATTGCGGACAAAAAATTTGTTTGACCCCACATTTGTTATCAGGGTGATTAAAGCAACCTGGATACCAAATTTCAACAAAATTCGATAACTTTGAAAAAATTGCATAATAAGGGGGTCAAAACTGCGTAACCGGGGTCCCGACCCCAAAAAATTTGTTTGCATGACCAATCATCCTGAGAATGAATGAAACGTTTTGCCCACCTCAGGTTTTTTTATCGGTTACGGTTTTTGAGTATATCTGCTAACAACAAAAACCATGTTCAGATAGATAGCTCTGTTACTAAAAATAAATTCCGTCCGAAACCTGGTTTCGAAAGAGAATTTCCAACTTCCAGTTACTCCCCGAAGTTTCGTAATGTTACGTCAAAAGGTTTTCCGTGCAGAGGCCTTACGGAAGAACAAGAAAAATGATAATAATAACAATTAAAAGAACAATTGTTCAGAGATAAATTGCAAGGTCTTTCCCAGTCAATGTTATGTTTTGTTATGTCACAGGTTTAAAATTATCTTGAAGAGACACACATTGTCTCGAATATATTAGAACACCCATTTCTAATAGTTTTCAAAGATTTTAAGATAAAAAAACCAAAAATTGGCTATGACCTTGACCGATGACCTTGATGACCTTTGATCTTCGGATCAAATTGAAGGTCTCTTCTTACTGATTAATTTGATGTGTTGCATGACAATAATATTTGTAAAGGTTTAAAAGGTATACGCAAAAAACATATTTCCGAAACGCGTCAAGGGCAATAACTCTTCAGGGAGTCATCGGAGAGCTTCGGTCAAAACGATACAAATGTAGCCCTTCACATGATGAACATTTTTGCAGGTATAATTTTTCAGCTATCTTTTATGGTTTCCCAGTAAGTCTGCTAACAAGTTCAAAGGACAAGGTCAAATGTCACCAATGCCTTCAACCTGGTACTGGAATTGAAGTTCTTTTCATGCTGATCACTTTAAACAAAATGTTTACTATATTATCTGTAAGCGTTTAAAAGTTGTTCGCAAAAAACCGATTTACCGAAACGCGTCAAGGGCTATAACTCAAAAGCGGTTCATCGCAGAGTTTTTGTTTTAATGAATTCAATGTAGATCTCAATGAGAGGAGTGTTTTTGCAATATAATGCTTTCAGAAATATTTTATTGTTTCCGATATATCGCGATAACAAAATTTCAAATGGCGGCCATCTTGAAAATAGAGGACAAAATTTTTTTTTGACCCCAGATTTGTAATCAGGGTCATTGAAACAACCTGGATAACAAATTTCACCAAAATCCGATAATTTGGAGAAATTTGCATAATAAGGGTCAAAAACGTGTACCCGGGGTGGCGACCCCAAAATTTTTTTGCATGACAAATCATCTTGAGGATGAGTGAAACATTTCCCCACCTCAGATTTTTTATATCGATCACGGTTTCTGAGTTTATCTACTAACAACAAAAACCATGTTCGGGGAGGTAACTCTGTTACTAAAAATAGATTCCGTCCGAAACCTGGTTTCGAAAGAGAATTTCCAACTTCCAGTTTCTACGCGAACTTTCGTAATGATACGTCAAAAGGTTTTCCGCACAGAGGCCTTACGGAAGAACAATAATAATAATAATAATAATAATAACAATCAGAAGAATTACTATAAGGACTTTCCCCTTTAGGGAAAGCCTTTAATAATCTAAAACGGAAATTTATTAAAATGGTGTGTGGTTGTGTTATTACTGGTTGTAGACCCTTGGTGACCATCTCAAAAAAAAGAAAGAAAAATTAAGAAAATTAAGAAAATTAAAAAAAAATTGAAATTAAATAAAAAAAAAAATAAACAAATAAAAAATAATATAAAAAATAATAAAATTAAATAAAAAAAATAAAATAAAAACAAATTAATATTAAATGAAAAAGAAAAATAATTAAATGAAAAAATAGAAATAAAAAAAAATAATTAATAAAAATAAAATAGAAATTAAATAAAGAAAAAATATATATATAACACAAAGATCTAAAAAAGAAATACTAATATAACAAGACGGTCTAAATCATTCTAAAAGAAATATATGCATTATAATTTTTAAAATAAAAAAGACTGAATTAAAATAAAAATTAAAAAAATAAATCTGAAAAATCTTATTTAATAAAAATATATAAATAAAAAAATATTTCTCATAAAAAATTGTAATAATTCTTCAAATGAAAAAAATATAATGATAATAAAAAATAAAAAAATCAAATTAAAAATTGAATGAAATATTTCAGAAAAAAGATGCTAAATTCGGAAAAAAATAAAGAAAAAAATACAAAAAGGTTAAAATAAAAAAAATAAAAAAATAAACTAAATGAAATAAGTAAATATAAAAAACTAAGAACATAAATTAAATAAATAAAAATAAAAACAAAAAGAAAAAATAATATGGAATAATCAAAATATTGAGGGCAATATTGATCCTATCAAACCAAAGACATCAATACTATCTGTTATGGTTTTAAAGTGAACGTAAAAAAAAACATTTTCCGATGTGCGTCAAGGGCAATAACTAAATAGGGATCATCAGAGAACTTCAGTCAAATTGAAACAAATGTAGCCCTTGATATGCTGAACATTTCTGCTGATATACTTTTTCAGCCATCTATTATGTTTTTTAGTGTATCTGCTAACAAGGTCAAAGGTCAAGATGAATAGTCACTGATGACCTTGAACCTGTACTAATATTGAAGCTCTCTTCGCACTGATCACTTAAAACATATATGTTTACTATATTATCTGTAAGCGTTTGAATGTTGTTTGCAAAAGACTGATTTATCAAAACGTGTCAAGGGCTATAACTCAAAAACGGTTCGTCCCACAGTTTTTAGTCTATGGAATAAAATTAATATCTCAATGAGAGGAGTATTTTTGCAACACAATGTTTTCATAATTTTTTTATCGTTTCCGATATATGGCGAAAACAAAATTTCAAATGGCGGCCATTTTGAAAATGGAGGACGAAATTTTTTTTTATCCCATTTTTGTAATCAGGGCCATGAAAGCTACCTTGGAAACAAATTTCATCAAAATCCGATAACTTTGAGAAATCGACGTATTTAGGGGTCAAAAACGCGGAATCGGGGTCCCGACCCCAAAAAAATTTATGCATGATAAATCATCCTGAGGATGAATGAAACATTTTCCCCACCTCAGATTTTTGATATCGGTTACGGTTTCTGAGTTTACCTGATAACAAGATAAACCGTGTTCGGGGAGAGAACTCCGTTACTAAAAATAGATTTTGTCCATGACCTGGTTTCGGAAGAGAATTTCCAACTTCTAGTTACTACTCGAAATTTTGTAATGATACGTAAAAAAGTTTTCCGTACAGAGGCCTTACGGAATAATAATAATAATAATAATATTTATAAGGACAATTGTTCAGAGAACAATTGCAAGGTCTTTCCCAGTCAATGTTGTGTTTAATGTTATGTTTTGTCATGTCACATGTTTAAAATCATCTTAATGAAATGCACATTGTCTCCAACATATTAGAGTAGCCATTTCTAATCGCTTTAAAGATTTTACAATAAAAAAACGTAAAATTTGGCTACGAGACAATTGAGACAAATGTAGCCGTTGACATGATGAACATTTCTACTGATATAATTTTTTACCCATCTATTACGGTGTTTGAGTTCATCTGATAACAGAGTCAAAGGTCAAGGTCAAAGTCACCGATGACCTTCAGCCTGGTACTCAAATTGAAGGTCTTTTCATACCGATAACTTTGAGAAATCGACAAAATTAGGGGTCAAAAACGCGTAACAGGGGAGACCCCAAAAAAGTTTTGCATGACAAATCATACTGAGGATGAATGAAACATTTTGATATCGGTTACGGTTTCTTAGTTTACCTGATAACAAGAAAAACCACAGTTGGGGAGAGAACTCTGTTACTTAAAACAGATTTCGTCCATGACCTGGTTTCGGAAGAGAATTTCCAACTTCCAGTTACTTCGCGAGGTTTCGAAATGATACGTCAAAAGGTTTTCCGTACAAAGACCTTACGGAATAATAATAATAATAATAATAAATAATAATAATATTAATAACTAGTATGTCAATTGATAGGTCTTTCCTTGAAGTCATAATGTTCTTATTATTGATTCATAGCTAAGCTTGATACGTACATTTATTGACTCTTAGGTATGAAAAAAATTTTGACTATGACCTTGACCTTTGACCTTGACTTCATTTTGAAGGTCACATCTTCCTTAACTTTTTTGTATTGAATGTCTTGTTGTATCTTCAATGGTATTTGAGCTATAACCGAAAAACACAAAATCGGACATCAAAAATCGGTTTTTGGTCCATAGGCCCAAAACGGCCGGTCCAATCATTTTGGACCCATGAAACAAATGTAGATCTCAACAAAACACACATTTTCCCCATTATATTTAATCAGCTATCTATTACCGTTTCTGAGTTAATCACATAACAAGGTGTTGGGTCAAACTTACCAATGACCTTTGACGTTAGCATTTTCAGATGTAACACATGCCACCTAAGTTAAATGGAAAAGGTTTCAGGTTCCTATCTCTTACCGTTTTCGAGAAAAAACATACTTTAAAATGTGAAAAAAATTTCAAGGGGCATAACTCACGAACGGTCCATCGTAGACTTTTGGTCCAAATGTAACGAAGGTCCGCTATGACCTAACAAACATTTTTGTCATTACTCTTTATCAGCTATCTCTTATGGTTTCTGAGTTTATCCCATAACAAGATTTTCGGACCAGGGGGAAATAATTCGTGAACGAAAAAAGATTTTCGACCGTTCCCTATTTCTTATCAACTAAACATGGTCTAGACTACTATGATAAAATATCAAAAGGATTTGTCCAGCCAATTTTCCGGGAATGAGGCAGAAAAGAATAATAATAATAATAATAATCAGAAGAAATACAGAAAGGTCTTTCCTTTGGAAAGGGGAAAGACCTTAATTAAAAAGACAATTGTTCAGAGAACAATTGCAAGGTCTTTCCCGGTCAATGTTATGTTTGATGTTATGTTTTGTTATGTGACATTTTTAAAACATCTTGATTAGACTCACATTGTCTCCAAAACATTAGAGTAACGATTTCTAATCGTTTTAAAGATTTTACGATAAAAACAAAAACAAAAATTGGCTATGATCTTGACCAATGAAGTTGATGACCTTTGACCTTGGGATCAAATTGAAGGTCTCTTCTCACTAATTAATTTGATATGTTACATGACAATACTATCTGTAAAGGTTTAAAAGTTATACGGAAAAAACCTATTTCCGAAACGCGTAAAGGGCAAAAACTCTTCAGGAAGTCATCGGAAAGCTTCGGTCCTAATGAAACAAATGTAGCCCTTGTTGTGATGAACATTTTTGCTGATATAATTTTTCAGCCATCTATTACGGTTTTTGAGTTTATAGGCTAACAAGGTCAAAGGTTACCGATGACCTTCAACCTGGTACTCAAATTCAAGGTCTTTTCATACTGATCACTTTAAATATATATGTTTACTATAATATCTGTAAGCGTTCAAAAGTTATTCGCAAAATGACGTTGTTGCTAAGGACCTTGACCTTAAACCTTGACCCAATTTTTGTCGGCCATATTGAACTGAACATTTTATCTTCTTATAATATATTTGTATGTTTAATAGTTTTTGAGATATAAGCAAAACACCCTAAAATCGGACCTCGAAAAATGGTTTTTGGGCCCTGGGTCCAAAACGAATCGTCCAATAATTTTTGACCCATTGTACCAAATATAAATCTTAACAAGACGAACAGTTTGTCAAATATATTTAATCAGCTATCTATTACGGTTTCCGAGTTTATCCACTAACAAGGTTCAAGGTCAAAGGTCAGGGTCACAATTCACCTTTGACCTTGACACCATTTTAAAGGTCAAGTCTTGTCATAAACAATGGTACAGATTTTAAGTCTCCAATTCTTATTGTGTGTGAGTATTTAGCATTAACGGAAACTCAAAAAATTTCAAAGGGCAATAACTCATATAAAAAGTCGTCGAATCTCTTCAGACCAAATGTCACAAAGTTGCGTCTTGTAAAGATGAACATTTTTCCCATTACATCTTTTCAGCCACTTTTTTACGGTTTCCGAGTTTATCCGATTACAAGGTGTAAGGTCAAAAGTCAAGGTCAAAGTTGACCTTTGACCTTGACATCATTTTCAAGCCTACATATAGTCATGATAAATGGTACTAGTTTCAGGTCTCTACGACTAACGGTTTCGGAGTTATTTGCATAAAACCGATTTACCGAAACGCATCAAGGGCTATAACTCAAAAACGGTTCATCGCAGTGTTTCGCCCCTTTTTAATCAAATGTAGATCTCAATGAGAGAAACATTTTTGCAATATATTGTTTTCAGAAATTTTTCAAAAATTTGACCCCGGATTTGTAATCAGGACCATGAAAGCTACCTGGAAACCAAATTTCATCAAAATCCGACACCTTGATAAATTTGCATATTTAGGGGTCAAAAACGCGTAACCGGGGTCGCGACCCAAAAATTTTTTTTGCGTGATAAATCATCCTGGGGATGAATCCAACATTTTCCCCCATTCAGAATATAGATATCGGTTACGGTTTCGGAGGAGATCTGCTAACAAGGTTTTTCGGTGTCGGGCAGATAACTCCGATTTTGTTGGCAGGGTCAGTCACGCGGTCCCATTTTGAAACCGAACCACCTCAACAAGTTTCGTAATGAGATGTCGCTTAGTTCAGATATAATGGGGTTACGGACTAAAAAGAATAATAATAATAATTAAAACGTCCATTGTTCAGAGAACAATTGCAAGGTCTTTCACCAGTTTTCACCATTATTTCAGGAAAGGCACTTGCGGTTGGTAATTGTATTTATTTTTCTCCCATACATTTGATCACCTATCTCTTTCTGTTGTAAAAATTTTACTGGAAAAAAAATCAAAAAAATTGGTCGTGACCTTGACCCCTGACCTTGATGACCTTTGACCTTGTGTTCAAATTGAAGGCCTCTTCTGACTGATTATTCTGATATGTTACTTGACTATACTATCTGTGACAGTTCAAAAGTTATACGTAAAAAACATTTCCGGAAACACGTAAAGGGTATTAACTCTTTAGGAAGTCATCAGAGAGTTTCGGTCCAAACGAAACAATGTAGCCTTTGATATGTTGAACATTTTTGCTTCTATATTTTTTCTGCTATATATAATGGTTACTGAGTTTATCCGTTAAGAAGGTCAAAGGTCAAGGTCAAAGGTCACCGATTACCTTCAACCTGGTACTCAAATTAAAGCTCTATTCGGACTGATCACTTTAGATGTTTACTATATTATCTGTAAGCGTTTTAAAGTTATTCACAAAAAACCAATATACCGAAACGCGTCAAGGGCTATAACTCAAAAACGGTTCATCGCAGAGTTTCGCGCCTATTAAATAAAATGGAGATATCAATGAGAGAAGTATTTTTGCAATATAATGTTTTCAGAAATTTTTTATCGTTTCCGAGATATTGCGATAACAAAAATTCAAAATGGCGGACGAAAAAAATTTGACCCCGAATTTATAATCGGGACCATGAAAGCTACCTGGAAGCCAAATGTTTTTTGCATGATAAATCATTTTTAGGATGAATGGAACATTTTCCCCATTCAGAATTTTGATATCGGTTGCGGTTTATGAGGAGATCTGCTAACAAGATAAACCGTAATCGGGGAGATAACTCCTTTACTTAAAATATATCAAATATATCAATATGGTTGCGTCGGCTCTGAGGTCCCACAGTACTGTCGATTTATCGCACCAAGTATTGAATAACAAAATACCGAAGTTACTGTTAATTTATTTTCTGCATATGCGCATTTCGACAACTTATGTCTCATCAGTGCAGATAAAACCAGATAAAACCAAAACATTTGGAAGTCCATTAACCAAAAAAGTGTAAAAGCTGATAGAGAACAAATAACCAAAAGGGATCTAAATAGAAAAGCCAAAATTCAGCTAAGGACAGAGCTATGCACGATTGAGATACTCCTTAGTTTTAAACAAAATTTTGTAAAATTTAGATATTGCAAGTTTCAATAATTTCGGTTTTCGGGTCAGCACCGAAGTACTGACTACTGGGTTGGTGAAAAACAAAATTTTGTAAAATTTAGATATTGCAAGTTTCAATAATTTCGGTTTTCGGGTCAGCACCGAAGTACTGACTACTGGGTTGGACTAACAGTCCACCAGCAGAGGCATCGGCCCAGTGGTAATAAATAACAAAATACCGAAGTTACTGTTAATTTATTTTCTGCATGTGCGCATTTCGACAACTTATGTCTCATCAGTGCAGATAAAACCAAAACATTTGGAAGTCCATTAACCAAAAAAGTGTAAAAGCTGATAGAGAACAAATAACCAAAAGGGATCTAAATAGAAAAGCCAAAATTCAGCTAAGGACAGAGCTATGCACGAGGGAGATACTCCTTAGTTTTAAACAAAATTTTGTAAAATTTAGATATTGCAAGTTTCAAACCTTGCGGCGGAAGAAAAAGAATAAAAATAATAATAATAATCCGAAGAATTACAGTAAGGTCTTTCACATATGATGAACGACCTTAATAATCGGAAGAATTACAATAAGGTCTTTCACTGTGGTGAAAGACCTTAATAATAATCAGAAGTATAACAATAAGGTCTTTCACTGTGGTGAAAGACCTTAATAATAATAATCAGAAGATATACAGAAAGGTCTTTCCCTTGGAAAGAGGAAAAACCTTAATTAAAAGGTCAATTGTTCAGAGAACAATGGCAAGGTCTTTCGCCAGTTTTAGCCATGATCACATGTTTGATTTTGATTTTCTTGTCTATTTCAGTTCAAAATGTGGTGTAAACAAATGTTCTGATCTTTATTAGTCTATTGCTCAACGGTGGTTAAGGACTTTTTCGAAAAATTAGCTTGTTGCTAAGGACAAGAAATTCACTTCCGGTTGGCAATGTCATTCATTTCCTCTTTACAACATTACAAAACTTTTCGCATATGGTTGCTAAGGACTTTTATGGCAAATAAGGTTGTTGCTAAGGACCTTGACCTTTGACCTTGACCCCATTTTGTCGGCCATATTGAGCTGAACATTTTATCTTCTTATAGTTTCTTTGTATCTATAATAGTTTTTGAGAAAATCGGACCTCCAAAATTGGTTTTTGGGCCATGGGTCCAAAATGAATGGCCCAATTATTTTTGGACCAAGTGTCAAATGTAGATCTCAATGAGACAAACATTTTCTCAAATACATTTGATCGTCTATCTCTTACAGCTTACGAGTTAAAGCGATAATAAGGCAAAAGGCCATCGGTGACCTTGACCGTTGACCTTTGACCTTGACATTTTTAGATGGCCTTAAATCACTTATTAACAATGGTGAAGGTTTCAGGTCTTTAAGGTTTATCGTTTGGAAGTATCAAGCATTAACGGAAACTCAAAATTTTTCAAAGGGCAATAACTCATATGAAGAGTCGTCGAATCTCTTTGGACTAAATGTAACAAAGTTGCGTCTCATGATAATAATAATTTTTCCAATGATATGTTTTCAGCCATCTATTACGGTTTACGAGTTGAAGCGATAACAAGCCTAAAGGTCATCGGTGACCTTGACCGGTGACCTTTGACCTTGACAGTTTTAGATGGCCACATATAACTTATGAACAATCACTATGAACAGAAAAAAGTACTGTCCATACCAATTCTTTTTCTTATTGTCATAATCTGTATGCGTCATATTAACAACTGCCAAAGACCCATGAAGTACTGTTAAGATTGGGACAACCCTTAACAGTAGTTTATAGACATACGTTTGATTGCAAATAACTGTATAGCACTGTAACAGTGTATGACAGTCAATGACAGTTTTTACCTGAATTGTAAATAACTGTCCCGCTTGTGACAGTGTTTTTTTACCCATTAAAAACTGCAATGATTGTGATAGACTGTCCCCGATTGTGACAGTATTTATTTGGCCTACCATTAACTGTTACAGTTAATGATAGACGTTTGTGGAATATACACTACTGACTTGTACTGTCGTGAAATGTAACAGTCGATTTTAGGCCATTGTAATTCTTTGCTTTATTTTCATACAATGGGGCATAATAATTTAAGTCTTATAGTTTATGGCATGGTTTTCTATCATACACTATGTTTTTCCATAACAAAAATAACAACTCTACAGTCCCAATCATTTATTTTTCCAAAGAAAGTATAATATGGCACTGATTTTTTGGATCAAATGTACAAAATTTACCTCTTTTTGAGTAAATAAATTAAGTAACACAAGACATCCGTAATTTCACAATTTGTTACTTCACAATTTTATCAAAATTTCGTATTAGTAACAATGTCGTTACAAAACAGGAGGAAAGCTGTCAATGTGACAGCAAACCGGGTTTCTTTCACATAGACAGTACATGTATATCATACACATGGGTTGACCCTGAATATTTGAAATGTACAAGTTTATAATTTTTATTATTTTCAATGTTAAACCTTCCACCAAAGTAGGCTATTTCTGAAAGTTCACCAACTTGGATTATAATCACAATGGAAAATTAAAGTACTGTGCATGCCTGTGATACAGGTACAAATAATCTGCATTATAAAAACTCCCTGTCCATTAAGATGTAGGATATTTGTTTTGGACAAATGGGACACCCTATCGGTAAATATTTGAAGTAAAAATGATTAAGTTTAACAACTGGTATTTTTGACATAAATTAACAAAAATCAAAATCAAAGTACCATGCACAACTTTGATATATGTACAATTGATCTGCAGAATAAAAACTTCCTGTCTCAAAAACTGTAGGAGATTTGTTCCGGACAAAGGGGGTACCCATTTGGCAGCCGCCCACCCGCCATTTTCACCATTTTAATAACCGGATTTTTCCGATGGAAGACCCGGTTAAAAATTATAGAAAGGAAAAAGATTTTGTCAAAAATATAATAAAATCGAGAATGAATGCCATTTCTTCTTAGACAGTAAAATCAAGGAGATTTAGAGACGAAAATCATTAGAATCGAAGTAGGGTCTACCGTGACCGGTCAGAAGAGTCTCAATTATATTGCAGTTTAACTCTGTATTATTTAAAGCTAAAATATATCAGTTTCAGACACATTTATATGATATTGTGTTATGATATGTTATATTTGCCTGATTCATTATGAATGCAAGTTTCAAATAAATATATAACAGTGCAAAGGACCATTAAAATTGCTGGAACAAATTTACAGGAATATGTCGGGCTGGTACATTTATTAATGTGTACGAATATTTAATATGTTTTACTGTGCAGCAACAGGATATACTATTTCCCGTTCAATTTGTAGGAAGGTGTGTTGCAAAAATTTAAACGGATGTATAGTACCATCAGTTTTGAGCCTAGAGTCCTTAAACAGCTTACAAATTGGCAAATGCAGGGTAATTCGATCCGTGTTTTTAATGTCAATATTTTATAATAATTGCAAATTAAGAAAAACAAAGAAATTTGAGAAATTCGAATTTAAAGTGTTTATACAAATAATTAGCTGTTAGAAGTGAAATAACAGCAAAAATAAAACATGTTTAGGAATTGTTTTCACAGTTAAAGAAAATGATAATTTTATTCTTTCCAGCTTAAAATATTTTCATTTAAATCGAAATATCGGTGAACCTCGTGAAATTATAATGAAGTATTGTATCGACTTTAACTGGGTAATTGGCCCGCAGGCACCACATGGTTGTAAATTGTACGCAATATGCAAATAACAGAGTCTGACGTCTCAGTCTGTTCCAAAAGGAATGAAATTAATAACCAGATTTGGTTGGAGTTTTGTGAAATTTCATCCCAAAATTTTGACTTTCGTCTCAATTTCATATTAATCACAGACTTTTATCTTGAAATTTGGACCACAATTTAAAAACAACTGACATTAATTATATAAATGAATAGATAAATATATAGATATGTTTGTAAATATTAGGATAAATTTAAAAACATGAATATAACGTTAATAAATAAATTCATCTCAAATTAAAGCATACAATATTTGNGACTGCCCCCCCCCCCCTCCCAATCGATACCAATGATATTCTCCCATTAAATTATATTTTTCTTAACTGGAAATTTTCTAATATCGATATGTAATTTATTTACAAAATGATGTATTTTCTAACTCTAAAGAAATCGATTAAATTACTTCCAAATTACTTCCAATTTCAATTGAAAACTGGCAAAATCTCATATTTTTCCAATATGGAGACATCCGGAAGAGGGCGTGGTCTGTTATTATTCTGTTTGGCAATCAGTGTTATGATATGTTAATTTTTATTTCAAAACTGTAATAATTAAAATATTGAAATAATATTTAATTTTAAATTCGGGTGTTCGTCAAAACTGCTATTTGCATTTTTACTGTACTGATACACATGACATTAGACTGAGCAAGGATTTGTTTAGATTTCATTGAACTGGGTAAATGAACGGGAATAAATTATTCAAACGATAATAGTTTTGTTTTCTAAATTTTATTTGATAATTATTGTCAACTGATGCACAAAGAGTGACTTATTTATGTATGATGATGCATATGTTCCCGGTAATATACATATAATGTCAATTCAAATTCCAGAATTCATTATTTATTTATATAAAATATTTTGTTTTTTTTTTCTTAAATTTTGAAATAACACAACTACATCTTTACATCTGACTGCAACAATGATTTATGATGCCCTCGAGCTAATTAACACCTGGTCAAGGTGACAGGTGATGTTTTGAACACTTGTTTATTACATTTTCATAATTAGATAGATGTTGAATCATTCTACCAGCAGTGTCTTTCTATTTCAAATATGAAACCCTAGCAATATACATATGTACCACAAATATAGAATATGTAAAGAAACTTTTGAAACTTCCTTTATTTTTGCGTTAAACAGTTCGATTGAAAAAGATCGAATCGCGTACACATACATGTAGCATGAATGAATGTTTCATAATTATCTCCCCTGAAAATGACCACATTTTCCGCACATGCTTGATTGTATGCCCTTCAAGGATTTTTGTAGCGAGGTGCAAGTCCCCTTTTTTGTTTGTTTGTTTTTTTATGTTGTATTTGTTTTTTATTTTTTGTTTTTGTTTTTTATGGTTCATTTATTTTTTTTTCTACTTATTATTTTGAAATACTCGAGGTAATCTAAATAGTATCAAATATTCATTAGTTTTATAGTACTGCATCGGTTGGCATGAGGTCACTTCAGATACATATCCAACGAACGAGCAATTTCTGACTCCTTTAGAAACCCCTTATGCAATTCATTTATTTAATAAGTAGCAATAACTTACTAGACGACATACTAGAGGAACGACCGGGGTACTTGTAAAACAGGATTAACTATATATTTTCGATAAAAACAACAAGAATATTCTGCTTGTTGTTATCCATCCTATAAAAGGTTGTTGCAGCCATGAAACGACGTCCTGCACATTAACAAGTGTATACCGAGGTGTACGGAATATTCAAGACCGTGCTTATAAGAATAAATGGTGGAGACATTTTCCAGTACGTCGGATAAGTCCTATTATTCAGTGGAATTTGGGATAAAGGTATGTCAAAGTTTAGTGTTAAACCTATCGAGATTTTTCGGGGAATAAAAGGGGTTCTTGGTACCAACCTTGTTGAGTCTGGCGCTCCGAGCTACAACACAAGGCCTCCGGGCTCCAGTCATTTAATTGTGGGCTCCAGTCTGTGTTTATTAGAACCCAATTTTACGTTAAACCCTCAGTCATACGTTTGTTGATTCTTCATCAAACGTTGTCTCCATATGAATATTTCGATTATGGATACAAAGCCACCATTAATTGCAATAAACAATATAAAATCGGCAAATCATTCAATATTTCACGAAAGGATATGGAGTAAATGGACATGAGACCATAACACATATCTTGACTCCAACTGCAATAATTTTAATGAGCTGTATGGCCATTTCGGAAATTATTCCTCATCAGCAGCACTAGAAACCAAACAAAGGAAATCCATTATTTCAATAAATGTTTGAAATGCATATAACAGATCGCACATATGCCCTGAAAATATCCAACTATCACAATATTTACAAGATTTTTCTACAAATGTGTGAAAATGGTTAATTAGAATGAAATAATGGTTGCTTTGCATGCATTATATCAATAATTTGCACATATATTTTGTTAATACCAAAAATTCGTTGAGTCTGGAGATTATACGTAAAATGTCCATAGGTTTAAAACTATCGGCCAAGTGCGAATCGATAAGATCATTATTATAATCTAAACTATAAATGCGACCCCCCCCCCAAAAAAAAATGACTGCAATAAAATCAATAATGTTTGTTACAGTAATAATGATTCTTTAAACAATCAAATATATTGTTTGAATATAATAATGATCTCGTCGAGTCACATTTGGCAGATGGTACCTTTAATCTTTAGCCCGAACGGGAACCAGGATTTGCATCATCATTTTATCCAGTTTTAGTCAGAAAAATTATATTTTTGAATGTGTCTGATTTAAAACTATTCTTTTCTAGTTATCATAACGATTGTTGGTAAATGAGAAATTGTTGGATTTAAAAGGGGGCACGAGGGGGTTCATTTATAGGCAAAAATCGTTAGGTTTCCCTATAATAGTGGACAGTAAATTTACAAATACTGAACACGAATTTTATTGATAACAGCAAATAGTGCTTTTTATTTGCGGGATTCAACAGAACAGAGAACACAAAATGTTCCAAACAGTTAACAAATGGTTTATTTCAAAAAAAGGAACCAGCTGATAATACCCAAAAACACGTTAACAACCTCAACCCCATATTAACTTAGTACCCAATTTTATAATAAATAACACACTTGCATGTTTTCTGACATCTTAGCAGTCAAACATAGCAGTAAATAGCATTTTATGTCAATTTAAGCCATTTTACAGAGTTTTACTTTAAGATAATACTACTCGAAGCCGATCGTGTAATAAAACAAATTTTTCGTTGCAAGTGTATGAACATTTGCCCTTTCAAATGGCAGTCAGTTTAGTTTGGTTCCGTTGTTCCTATAAAACGGATTATAACAAAAATCTACAATTTTTTTACAAAGTCCGTGTCAAAATTTTATTCAATTGGCAAATTCGATGAATGGATCTTTCATCTAAAAGTATGAAAATATATTTGAATTAATTTTATCATGATAGTATACGTAAGAAATGATTTGTTTACGATTTTTTGGAAAGATTGAAAGCATTCGCAAAACTGATACGCTGAATGAAATAAATTAATGTAACAGTGGGAAAACCTCTTTTTAGACTGAATATAGCTGGGAGTTGTCCATTGACTTTCCTTGTGAATCTCACGAAGTTTTTTGTCATTGCACTTCTGTCTTTGAGTGGCAAGCTTGCTGTGAACAATTCATATTCCCTATACCATGCAGACTCAACCCCCCACCCCCTCAGTTATGAGAAGGGAAACTTGCTTCAAATTCAACTTTCAGACTTTGTTTCCATATTTTGATTCTTTTCAGAAATTTATTTCAGGACAGAGACGAATTACATGTAAATACGAGAAGAAAATAGTACCTTTTCGCAAAAATAAGTGTGGATATATCAGCGGAGTTCTGAAAGTTTGCGTCATATCCAACTCATGTTAGACTTTATTTTCATGTTTAGACTCGAAATATTTTAATTCTTCGGATAATATATACATTGCCGAATTATTTGAATTCTTCGAATGAAACATACACCGGTACCGCCGAAATATTTGAATCTTTTGGACGAAACATATTTTGCTAAAATATTTGAAATCTTTGGATGAAACATAAATTGCGGAAATACTTGAATTCTTCGGATAAGACGTATATAACGAGAATGTATATGAAACTTATATTTTCAGTTACAATGTGTTTTACTGCATAAGTATGCAAAATATCATCGCAATCGAAGCACTTGTAATTGTTTTTCTGTCCAAGCAAAACAGACCAATGTTATACACCCGGAGCACAAACTCGTAAAATGTTGACGTTGTCTGACGTCCTAATCTTTGAGGTTAACATTTTATGAAGAACTCGCAGTTCAACATATTCAGGATTTGTATTTTCCTGTCTTTAAAATATTTAGAACATTTTACATAATTTCTTGTGCGGAAAAGTTATCAATTTTAAATACTTGCAAACTCCATTAATTGATAGTTGGAAATCAGGGTCAGTATCACCATGGAACTTATACAGTTTGAGATTTATGAAGTATGGCTAGTTTTACATATTTTATCCATCCTTTTAATTGGTTCTTGTGTCCAAAAATGTCTGTACCACTTAAATTGTAATGCAAAATACAATTAACCATAGCTTTTTTCTAAATATTTCGGGAATATGTTTGTATTTTAGGGTGTTTCCCGATATCTGAACGAAACTAAACTCACGTCACTGCTCCGCGTTATCAAAAAACGTCAGTTTTTCAAGAATTTCTGATTTTGTCATGAGACATTTGAAACTCTGTTAATTTTTCATTTCAAGTCTTTAGAAGTTGAAATTTGGCACATTTGATGTTGAACATAATATAAACATTGCAATGTCATTTTCATTTC
Source organism: Modiolus philippinarum (assembly GCA_002080025.1). NCBI lineage: Eukaryota > Metazoa > Mollusca > Bivalvia > Mytilida > Modiolidae > Modiolus > Modiolus philippinarum. The sequence continues at coordinate 82,164 of MJUU01063216.1, forward strand.
ACAATTTACTGAATTTTATAAAATACCTACAAAATAATAAATTTTAGACACTATGTTTGACATGTACACTCAAAAAAAATTATTACTTAAATTTACTTAAAACTAGTATTTCTTTTACTCAAAATAAGTAATTTTTAAGTAAAAAAGTTTGTCACAAGGATTAGTAATTCGAAGTAATTACAAGTATTCTTAAGTAATGCTAAGTAATTCATTCAAGTAAGCAAAACAAGTAATTTTAAGTAATCAGAGTAAGTAATTCTATTCCAATCCATTTAAGTAATTTTTAAGCCAAGTAAGTAATCTAAAGAAGTAATTTTAAGTAATTACAATAAGTAATATCAAGCCAGTTAAGTAAATTTAAGTAATCGCAATGAGTAATATAAAGCCTGGTTAGTAATCAAAAGCAGTAATTCTAAGTAATCACAATGAGTAATACCAAGCCAGTTAAGTAATTGCATTAAGTAATATAAGGCCCGGTAAGTAATCAAAAGGGGTAAATATAAGTAATCACAATGAGTAATATAAAGCCTGGGAAGTAAACGTAAGTAGTCACAATTAGTAATATAAAGCCTTGGAAGTAATCCAACTTAGTAATCTTGAGTAATCACTATGAATTAAAACAAACTAGGTAAGCCATCAAATTTAGATTTATTAGACGAACGGGTAACTCTAAGCCTTGACAGTATTTCACTAATTCAGTAAAAAGACTAGAAAATAACGAGCAAATTTAGTTATTGGATGAAGTATTTCATGTGCTTGTTCAAACCAATCCAGGGATTTAAATCAAACACATTACGTTTAAGTAACATTTCTAACTTTTTCCATTGTATGTATAAAAAGATCTATCCGGAACCAATCCATGATTTTGTAACAGTTGATTTCTTCTGCCATGAATATTTCCTGAAATCATAAATAATCCACTAATAACGGAATAAACCAAGATATTATTTTATACTAGAACAAGTGTGGTAACTGAAGTATTTCCATTAAATATTTTCCATTCAAATCTCAATTTGTGCGTGAAGAAAATTTCACAGGTGGTCGAATATCACATTTTGCAGAAATTATCTGACAATTTGTCACTCTAAATCTCTGGCTATACTGTATGCCTTTTACTTGCTTTGGTTACTGTGCTATGATTTCTAGTTTTTGGTATTCCCATTAGTTCTTCCCCAAGTAATTCAGTTTCTTAATGCCAGTTTTTCATTTACTCGCTTCCGTATTACAATTACTTGTACCTGGTGCTTCTATTCATTTTCTAGTATTTCTATTACTTATTTCAGCTTCTCTTAAGTAATTACAATTACTTATTTCTCATATTTCTGATTATCATTGATAACTATATTTTTATGCAGATACTTCGCTAAGATCCTTGAATATGGTAGATATAAATCTAATGTAGCACTTCCACCTCAAAAATCTGCTGTTATGTAGTGTTACTGCTATAACTTCAGAATGGAATGTAGATTTTCCTGAAATAACAGAATTTTACCACAAAGTATCGAATTCAAGTCTGATTAATTATGCATAACTATTTCATTGGATCATTATTTGAATAATCTTTATTTACACATTAAGCTATTTTTTTATGTTTACATACAGTAATCAGTATATAAATATGTGTAGCTAAACAAATGAAAAAATACACATTCATCACATAGTGTGTGTGTAATACATGTTTAAATAGTACATGTAGTATGGTACAAATATTTATACATGCAGTTTAGTAAATGAACGATGCTGTTCGTTATGTGTTACACACTAGCTGATAAGACCTTACATTATTTCATTGTTATATGTGTGTAATTAACTCCGATTTAGTACGTCTCGTTATCTTGTAATATATTAAATCAAGTAGCCGACACGCTGTATGATAATAAATGTGTATGGCTTGTTTACATGAAATAAAATCTTGAAAAGTTGTTTTGTAATTACACAATGTTCTAAATCAAGATGTATGTGTATATTTAGTATTACACAGTTACCACTGACAGTTACACGGCGGTCCTGGCTGGAAACCATATATTATTAATTTCTGATCTACAATTTTAATTAATCTTGCATTTTAAGAAAAAGACAAATATATATCTGCTTAAAAATACCTAAACAAAGTGTGCCATGTTTTGCGGACACCATAACAGTATTAAAACTTGTAAAATGTCTCGGATAGTAATGGTAAACAAACATCCCACTTTTTCTAATTTCTTCTTTGAATATTTCTCGATCTAATTTAAAAATACCTGAAATGCAAAACTGCCTAAATATTCAGAATAGTTATCTAGTAAATAAATTTGTTAATACACTATTTCAAGATACTTATCTGATATTTTACAGTACAAATTTCCTTTGTTCTCCAATATTTTGAATTACCCAAGGGAGATAATAAAAATTCTAAACTCAAAACAAATCCGGACAATCAGGCTTTGTCTTTAGTGTCTTTTTACAGTGTAAACGGTATTTTTCTTTTAAGTAATAATTAATTGTCAGATAATTGGTAATCAATATACAGTTTTAGTGTTTTTCTGTGACTAAAAAGTGATCATTAGCAAATTATTTGAAATTTGTAGTTTGAGAGGAAAATAAGTAATTCATAATTACTAAGTAAATGTTTCCGAAGAGTAAAGTAAAAATGCAGTACATGTAAAAGACCCATCAACCAAATAATACATACCTTTCATATTGCATGGTAACCGTGCTGGTGCCGGAGAATGGGAAGAAAATTTGGTCATCTGCAATCGAGTTCCTTAATTTTTCATTAATTTTCATAGTTGTCAATAGATTGTGAGACTTGAATTTTGGTATATTGCTCTTCCCTTTACTTTACCCCTTGCTCATCACGCAGAATCCAAATACTCGTACATTGTTTGGATGAACATATAATAAACGTAACGGATCGTAAATGGTTAGTAAATATAAGTAATTGTTTTACTTGAAAAAAGGTAAATAAGACATTACTTATTAATTCAATAGTAATAATAAGTTATGATAAGTAATCTTAAGTAATTGCTCAAGTAATTCTAAGCATTTATTTTACTTGAAATAAGTAATAAGTAATCACTAAGAAATAGTAAGTAATTACTAAGAAATTGTAAGCAATTGTCAGTAATAAGTAAATAATCAACAGTAATTGGTCAAGTAATTCTAAGTATTTCTATTACTTGAAATAAGTAATACGAAATTACTTAGTAATTTTTTTTTATGAGTGTAATATTCGCGTTGCTCCGGGTCACTATTCCGTGGCTTTTTACGAAGACATATTTACAATTTTTCATGCCAAATTGGATGAACTTTTATATATCTGAATTCATTTAAGCTTAGGGCTTACGAATATGCAAAATTTAAACATTTAAAACGCTGCTTTTATTTTTACTTATCCTTGTCCACGAACTTTACGGACAACCCTCCGTACATTGCAAAATTCAGTTTCATTTAAGAATTAACATAACATTATGTAAATTCTTCGGATGAGACATCGTTTTAATTCTACTTTCAGATGCATATATTATTGAATTAAATATGTGGATTTTTGGGATGAGACCTCAATCGTTTTAAAACTAACATTTTTATTCCTTTATAGATAGCTTTATTTTCAAGAATGAATATTAACCATATAGTTTAAGAATTTCGGTATTTAATAAATACTTTTATTTTAAATACGTGATCAAACAGTTTGATTTGAATTGTTAGATAATGACCTGACATGATTTGAGTAATTGTACAATCTGTTAATACACACTGGCCGGCTGTTAATTAAGCTGTTATTCGGACTGATCACTTTTGACCGATCTACTTTGAATGGTACGTGCCAACAAAATTTGAAAATTAAGTTAAAATCGTCTTTTGAAGGAACAAAAAAAAAATAAGTTCCTATATCCATTGAGACATTTTCTATCTTTTGATATGTTTCTTTTATTCATAAATAAACGGGAAAGTGTCTTAAGTGCACTGCTCGAGAGGACAATATATATTTGATCAACATGCGATTTATTCTGTTCTCGGACTTAATCAAATTTGTAACAATTGTAAAGGCGAACAGTATTTCTTAGCGGACACTATTTCATGTTACACACTCTGGAGTCCTTTCACGTTGGTGTTTAGACGTTCCCCCCATTTGCACTGGCATGCACATAATATTATATCTATAATGCGTTGATGTTCACTTACATTCGAAAGCTTAAAAAGTGATATTCTGTCAAAAAAGTAGAACACTTCCTTGTAGCCAGGTATCATAGTAATTTTGAGGGTAGATTTTATTCATTTTGGGTTAGTTTTGAGTAAATCTATAGACTTTTACCTGGAACGGATGAATGTACCCTTGTTGTAAATGCACAGGTGGATGACATGTGAAAGTTGAAAACTTATTTACTTGTTCTGTCTCTTTAGTTACCAGTATGTATACACGATCCTAACTGAATCGATTTTTTAAAATAAAAAATTGTAAATCCATGCATCATCATGTAACTTTTTGAATTTTATACCAAAGTCAGTCGTTACTCGTAACATACACAGGATGACCATTCACATATTGATTTTTGCACTTCTGAAGGATCAAGCTTGCACACATTTTAATTTTACACAGTCGCTGCTTTTATACACACAATATTGTGGGGGCATAGAATAAAATTTTAAAAATAGGTCTTAAACTTCAGCATGAAAATACTGCTTATTTACAAGTTATAGTTTATTCAGTTTTTTTTACTTGTATTCCGAGCAAACTACCTTGTTTCACTTATTTATTTTTCAATTAATTGGTAAAATTATAAAAGTATGGGATTTTAAAAACCGTTACTGTTATTCTCGAAAATTATATAAAAGTTACATGATTTTTGAATTCAAAAATTATATTATATTTCATTTTCGTGTACAATTGTTAAGATATTGGAAAATCAACAACTTTTTATACATAATTCAAAGAGGGTTCCTACGCCCTGTCTACCATGGGACACAACATAGTGCCTGGAAATTTTGTTTTGAATTTGAGATGATGAAAAAGTTAGATGAATAGTCTATAAATTAATACAATAATTTGTGTAAAAATAATTTTAGTAATGCTATGATACGCTAAACGTGGTGTATAAGAAAGTGTAAACTGATAAGTGATTTGGATATTGCCTTCCCGCAATAAAAATAGCTAAAAACATATGGCCAAATCCGTAACAAACTGCGAAATTTCACATTTTCATGGATGCTAATATTGAAACATCGCCTAATTTTTTTTTTCTATCAGATTGAAAAACAGAGAATTCTTGTTTTAGATCGTCTTTTCACTTGAATCTTAATTGGATTTTTCAAATTTAAACAATTTCTAATCTTCTGTGTCATGTAAACATTTTAATTATTTATTTTTCCTACCCCATGAGAAATATTTTAACCATGTAAACTGTGTTGCTCTATTAAATCAGTACATTACAGAAAATTACAATTTTGCCATGTCTATGAATAAAAGTATATTGGTAACCACTATAATGACAACTTCTACACATGTTCTACCTGTGACAACACTGTAAAATTAACCACACAATTACAATGGCCTAAAATCGACTGTGACAGTTTAGGACAGTGCATGTCAGTAAATGTAAATTCTATAAACGTCTATCATTACCTGTAACAGTACATGACAGTCCATATTAGGCCAAATAAGTACTGTCACAATCAGGGACAGTTCATCACAAGCATGACAGTCTTTAACGATTAAAAAAAGTACTGTTATATGCGGGGACAGTTATTTACAATACGGGTGAATGTCATTTACTGTTACAGTATCTAAGAGTTTGTCACAGTCATGGGTATGTCTATAAACTACGTTTGAGGACTGTCCCAATCAATGACAGTACTTTTCTAGTCTTCACATTTGTTTATACGACGTTTCCAGTTAATGACAGTTTGAAAAAGACAGTCACTGGTATGGACACTACTTTTTTGTTCATAGTGAATGGCGAAGGTTTCAGGTCTCTTTGACTTTCGGTTTCTGAGAAAAAAAAATTTTACGAAACCCAAAATTATTCAAAGGGTAATAACTCAAAAAATACCATACCGCACAGTTTCGGGCTTAATGTAACGAAGTTCCGTCATGACTCACGGAACATTTTACTCATTACTCTTAATCAGCTATCTTTTACGGTTTCCGAGTTTAAGTGATAACAAGATTTTTTGTTCTGTGGCAGATAACTCCGTTACTAAAAATTGTTCATTATTCTGCCATCAGTTTTGAGATCCCACTGTGATGTTGATTTACCAAGTATCGAAATGATATATCGCGTAGTTTTTTCACAGCTATTGCGGAGAACCAAAAAGAATAAAAAATAATTATAATCCGAAGAATTACAATAAGGTCTTTCACTATGGTGAAAGACCTTGATTAAAACGACATTTTTTTAGAGAACAATTGCAAGGTATGTCCCATTACATAAAAACGCATCAAGGGCTACACCTCAAAAACGGTTCGTCGCAGTTTTCGCTCAATTGAATGAAACGAAGATGTCAATGAGAGAAGTATTTTTACAACTTCTTTTTCATGAATTTCTTTTTGTTTCTCAGATATAGCGATAAATAAATTTCGAATGGCAGCCATTTTGAAAATGGCTTACCAATTTTTTTGGCTAGGCATAAATGTAAATCTAAATGATAGGAGTATTTTTGCAACACTATGTTTTCATAAATTTTTCATCATTTCCGAGGTATCGCGATATCAAAATTTCAAATGACCAACATTTTGAAAATGGCCGACGAAAAAAAAAAATGGCCAGCCACAAATGTAGATCTTAATAAGAGAAGTATTTTGCAACACAATGTTTTCATCAATTTTTTATCGTTTTCCGAAGTATCACGAAAACAAAATTTCAAATGGCCGCCATTTTGAAAATAGCCGACGAAAGATTTTTTTTGGCCAGCCATAAATGTACATCGAAATGAGGAAATATTTTTGCAACACAATGTTTTCATAAATTTTTTATCGTTTCCCAGATGTCGCAATAATAAAATTTCAAATAGCCTGTTACGCACATATTGTTGCCCCTGCACATATTGTCTCCGGCGACAATGTGTGCTGGACATTAACTGCACATACTGATCTTTCGAAAGCATATATTATGTCTGAAATTCCCTGACTGGAATTATTTTAAAGTGAGTAATGATAACTTGCAGCAGAGTAGGCTGAGCTTTTTTTCAGGCCTGTGCAAAGAACTGCAGAGGACCTCCCGAACTCTATACTGTTTTATGTTACTATCAGAAATAAAAAATATCAGGAGATCTCATATCAAGATGCTGTGCATTACATGCCGTGTTACTTAATTGGAATATGAATCATTCTAGGAATTTTTTATTCAATATTCTCCAGCTGATTGAGAACATCATTTTGATAAGGGACAGAGTGAAAGAAAGCTCAAACTGACTGTTTTGGTAATCAGATTTAAAATAAGATGAATTAATTACAAGTACAGTCATACCTGGCTTAGTGACTACGTGTATTAAGTGACATTCTGTCTAATGTGACCAAGTTTTCTTTATTCCAATGTAATGATTTTCATATTGATTTAACCTTTTTTTAGAGACACCTTTCTCATTTTTGAGACAGGTCAGTTCCTATTTTAAGCGATTTGAGATTTTTCTTTCTTCCGAAATGATTTTTTTCCGCGTCAAACAGCCCATGGAAGACAGTGTCACGTGAAACTGTGCTACACGGGTAATTGTCCAATCCAACGTTGCAATTTGTTCGACGTCATAATTGTTACCACAGTAAACTCCATGGATGATTTGACGTCAAAATTGAGAACTCTACCAGAAATGGTAAAATTTACCGTTTTTCGGGTTAGTTGTTGTGTTTTACGGAAGAAATAGATTCTTATATTCGACCAGAATTAAAGATCGGAATATTCCACTCGTGTGAGAAATTCTACGTCTTTTACTCACGTTTCCCTTGGGAAAAGACGTATTTTCTCACACTTGTGGAAAATATCCCTTATCTTTAATATGGTCTCGTATAAGAACCTATATATTTGTCTCACACCACTTCATGTGAGACAGACTCGTGCATACTATGACGTTATGGCGAGTCGCTAAATAATGGTGGATGATAGGGACAACATGACGGCGCCGAAAGACGTTTTCATTAAAAAAAAGTGAGAAAATTAATCAAACACCTTTGAAAATACAAGATTTTGAAATCTCAGACGACCTCGGGTAAGATTTCAATGGTTCTCTTACTTGGCAAGCCTCGTCAGAGAATTATTGATATCTTACCCTTGGGTGTCTGGTTATTGTTCTCTTATCAGATTTCAAACGTATTTCGGTTTATGGTCCCCTAAATGTTTAGATTTAATCTGTACTGAAGAGACATAAGTTGTCGAAATGCACATATACAGAAACTAAATTTACGGTAACGTCGGAATTGTGTTATTTGATCTTGCCCTTTCACCGGTGTTATATTCATATAGTCTTATGTGACCAAGTTTTCTTTATCTCAATGTAGTGATTTTCATATTGATTTAACCTGCTTTAAGAGACACCTGTCTTATATGACCCTTTTCAAAATTCACGTGGGAGGTCAAATAAGACAGACTTGACGGTATTACTTGACGACCGTTTGANGGGGGGGACTTTGTCGATTTTGTAAATAATTAATTTAACCTTGGTGTCAGTGAAAATAAATATTATATTCTTTCTTATCAAGAAAATAAATAATTTATTTTTTGATTTGAAGAATATTTTTTTATTATTTTATTATTATTTAATAATTTCATATGACATTTGGTGAAAATAAACAATTTGTGTTGATATTTCAAGAAAATAAATAAATTTTCTAGACAAAATCGCCCAAGAGTCCCCCTGAAAATCAAATGGTCGTCCACTTATTATAGCGACCGATGACACTTTTTAAAATATCTCATGTGCAATGTCACTATTAATACAAAAAATAACAACGGCCGAGTTTGTTTCACATGAAGAAAAGGTTATTCTTACAACTCCACTGCTTCAAAGGACAATTCTTCTTATTTAGAACCAGTAAACCAGATGTAATTAAACCATCCGTCAATCAACATGGGCATTGTTGTTAAAAATGGAACATACGGGGAATTGCAAATTCAAATACACGAAATAAACAAACGAGTTAAAATTCTTGTCGAACTGGGATAAAAGGTAAAACAAAAAATATATACACACATCAAAACATAAAAGATTTAAAAACAAGCTGACAGAGGTAGGATTGGCCAAGATCATCGACATTAATGTCTTCAAGGGGCCGTGAAAAGAAAACAAAAACGGCCATTTTTGTTTTCTTTTCACGGCCCCTCTAAAACCACTGTGCCATTTCGAACAAAACTTGGTCACAATAGTCCTTTGGTGATTCCAAAATTGTGTCTGGCTTGTCCGCACCTGATCCAAGGTGGTCGCCAGCGGTAAACATAGTTTAACGTAGGGACCCTATGGGAAATGAATTACAAGATCTTCTCTGAAACTAAAGATCCAAATGGAACCAAACTTGGTCATAATACTCCTTGGGTGGTCCACTTGGGGTTTCTAATTTTTATGTTCGTACCCTAATCCAAGATGGCAGCCAGTAGGGAACATATTTTTAACATATATAGGGCCCTATGGAAAATACAATCAAAGATCTTATGTTCTGAAACCCCTTCGTCAATTGAAACAAAACTTGGTTACAAGAGTCCTTGCTTGGTCCTCTCTAAAGTTGGTGATTTTCATTTTCTTACCTTATCCAAGATGGCTGCCAGCTCTACGGAACATAGTTTAACAAAGCAGCCTTAAGGAATTGCATTCAAAGATCTTCTCTGAAACTAGTAGGCCAATGGGAACCAAACTTGGTCATAACAGTATTTTATTGGTCCTCTTCAAAGTTTGTAATTTTCATGTTCTTACTTAAGGTGTCTCAGTGGTATTATTCCGCCATTTTTGTCTAATACTTGTTCATTTAGGTTTCATTCATTAAGAAATTTAGCAAAATAGTTATCTAAAATATAAAGAAAGTTCCAAAATATTAATATTTTTTATTCCTTACCACTTTTACAACATTTTCACAACAACAACGTCAACTAAAACACACAAGCTATAAATCTGCTGCTGGATTTACAGAACACAGAAATTATGCAAGGGAGATAATTTGGTAAAAGTATTTAACATAGATATCACTAGAGAAATTAATATCTTGCAATTTATCTCTCTTATTTTAGCGGTGACCCCTAATTTTTATTTTGTATATTTAAACTATATAATGATCTCAAAACACATGCAAAGTATGAACAAAATCTATAATAGATTCTTCGAGCTACCTTCTCATATAATCATTTTCCTTATCATTTCTATGTAAAATCCTAAAATTTTCAATTCCAGTTTTTTGGGCTTAAATGCACGGTTACCCCCAAATTTTATTTTACATTTTGAACAATAATACAATTATGTTTCTAAACAAAAAAATTCACAAAATTCTATAATAGGAAATTAATACCCTGCAGACACCTTAATCCATAATGACAGCCAGTAGGTAACATAGTATATGATAGGGCCCCCGTGGGAATTGCATTCAGAGATCTTCTAGATTGAAAATACCAAGCGAATTGGAATCAAACTTGGTCAAAATAGTCTTTGTTTGGTCTCCTTCAAACTTTGTGATTTTTATGTTTTTACTTCATTCAAGAAGACCGCCAGTGCGAAACATATTTTAACATAGGACACTGTGGGTAATGCATTTAAAAATCTTATGTTCGGAAACTGCTTGAACAATTTCTGCTTAATTTTGATATATAATTTTCCTAGGGCAACCCTCTTCAAAGTTTGTGAATTTTATGTTCGTTTCTCATCCAAGATAGCTGCCAGCGAAGAACATAGTTTTCACATAGGATATTATGCAGCAAAGGAACAAGGTGAGCGATCCAGGGTCTTGAAAGTCTCTTGTTTGGTTAATATTGTATCCAATTCTTTCGCTGAACGTGTTTGACAAACCTGAAAATAGTTTATTTTTGAATGTTATACATTTTCTGTTTGGTTAAAACGTTTAGGTTTGTTTCCATTGTTGCCATTGTCACTATAGAAGTTTTACGGTCGTCATCATGATTGGACTGATCGTTACAATATTTCTTTTCACAATTTATAGATATTTCTCCCGTTTGAAAAAAAAAGAAATCTGAGTTTTATATAGTTTTCATTATTTTTAGATATCATTGTATAAGAAGTAGAATAAATGTGCTAGTAATAATTTTTTGGATGTTAGGTAGCGATTCACATGACAAAAATAATATTTATTTGATATGTGAAATTTTTAATTATACCTTTCACAATGGTTCTATTTATTTATGTAAGTACTATGAAAGTGAAAAACAGAGTTATCTCCCAACACCCAGGTCTACCCCCTTAAGTTAAGCTGTACACGTGTTTCAAGGAGTAACCTCTCATGAGTTTGACGAAATTGGTCATCTCGGTTCTTAAATTTACGACAAAGGGACGATTTTAATTTCAAAATTATCAATTTCCCTAACATGGACACTTATATTCCAGCTTCTCCTGCTTACGGAGTATGTTTCACAGTTGATTCGTTACGCGAGAGCTAGCATAAATGAAACAGACTTTCTCATTAGACATGCAATCTCCTTGACCGCCTTATTAATCAAGGCTTCAAAAAATTCCGTTTCATTCGCTCATTAAAAAATTCCTTAATAGTTATCAGTCCCCTATGGAAAAAAGTTTCGGTATTGAGATGATCATTTCTTTTTAACTGTCTCCGACCTTTCAATACCTATTGATGTTGAGTTGCTACCGGACAACACCGCAATGAAAGGCGAGGTAGAGCGCGACATAAAACCGGTTTAACCCACATTTCTTTTGAAATGTCTCTACCAAGTCAGGAGCATGCAGTCACCATTTTTTCGGTTGTTTCCACCTGTATTGTCTTTTTGACTCTTGGACTTCGGCTTTTGACAAGTCTATTCGTTAATTTTGTTCATACCCCGATTTCCACTCTTGGAGTCACGTTTCGTATTGGGTCAGAACGAGAAATTTTTGCAAAGGAGCATCCTTACATCATTTCTGTAAAGTTTGGTTGTCTTTGCTTCATTGGTTTTAGAGGAGATGACCAAAATATGATTTTCTTATAGGGTCCACTTTTGAACTATGTTCAGCGATGGCGGTCGGTTTCAATACATCCATTCATCGGTTCTCTTTGTATACATTTTCATTACAAATCAATACTAAACTTAAATTCCAGCTAGCAGCAATTTTGAATAAATTTTCGTCACCAAATTTACCCCACTTGTTTATAAAAACCACTACTTTTGTTTTAAATCTCTACAAGAAAATCTGTGTATGCATATCCCATTGCAATTACTTTGAATTAGAGAAAGGCGTCAGTTTTTGGATCCACGTGGAAGATCTTTAAATAAAAAAGTTGCCGCGGACCCAATTCGCCTTGAGCTTACAGAGGTTGATTTCTAAGAATAACAGTATCATAATTAGAATACATCGAAATGAAGATTAAATTATGGATAAAAAAGCTATATAAGATAGGTATGGGGAAAAAAAACTGCATGGATTTGGCATGAATGAGATGCGAGCTTCATTTTAAGAAGTGAAAGCAACAGTTTCGTGGAATGAACAATTAGGAACAATTAAACATACAAAGATAAAGAGTGACAACGATGGTATGGAATTTGAGAGAAAGCCTTGAAATTTAGGGTAGCGGGTTGATTAATTCAGTACAAACATAAAGCTAACTACATTTGCAATTGCAAGCAAAAGCCAATGTCACCCAAAACCAATAATTCGATTATTCCATATTATTTGCAGCCTTAAATTCGACCCAGAAATCAATTTTCGTTGAGATCCGACAAAATTTTGAGGTATTTCGACAGCCATCTTAGAAATGGCGGCCATTTTGAAAATTTCAAATGCTTAACATAAAACCTTGGACGTTGGTTCAACTTCATGCAAGTTTCAAAGCATTTCATCAAGCCATTTAAAAATAATCGCTCAGAAAAAAATATGTGGAAGAAAAATAATAATAATAATAATAATAATAATAACAAGATTTGCAATTGTAAGCAATCGCCGACGTCACCCCGGACAACTAATTCAATGATTCCATCTTGTTCGGAGTGTCAAAATCTAGATAGAAATCAATTTTCGTTGAATTCCGACAAAGTTTAAATTTTGACGTATTTTGGCGGCCATCTTGAAAATGGCCGCTATTTTGAAAAGTTTTAACCCACAACATATAACTTCAGATGGTGTTCCAACTTTGTGCAATGTTTGAAATCAATTGGTCCAGCCACTTGAAAATAATCGCTCGGACAAAGTTTATTGGAAGAATAAGAATAATAACTAGATTTGCAATTGCAAGCAGAGGTCCATGTCGATGATTCCATCTTGTTTATAGTGTCAATATCTACCTAGAAATCAAATTTAGTTGAAATCGGACAATGTTGAAATTTTCATGTGCTTTGGCGGCCATCTTGAATATGGTGGACATTTTGCGAAATTTTTCGCATGAATTCCTTCCTCTCTTCTTATTAGACATTAATACAAAATATGAACCAATTCTGCCATTGAGTTCCTGATTTATTGAATCCTCAATATTTTGACGTAAAATGGCGGCCATCTTGAAAATTGCAGCCATTTTGAAAGTTGTTGTAGGTGCATCCACATCTTCTCATGGTGGTTCAACTTTGTGCCAAGTATGAATGAATTCTGTCCAAGCATCTTTGAGAAAATGGCCGGACAAAAATCATTGGAAGAAAATAAAAGAGAAAAGCAATAACAATAGATTTGCAATTGCAAGCAATAGCTGATGTCGCCCTTTGCAGCCAATTCGATGGTTCAATATTGTTCGCAGCTTCAAAATCTACCTAAAAAACAATTTCCATTGAAATCAAACAAAGATGAAATTTTTACTAATTTTGCGGCCATCTTGAAAATAGCGGCAAATTTGAGGAAAATTTTTCTTGATTGCACAACTTCAGATAGTGTTCCAACTTTGTACCAAGTATGATTGAATTCTGTAAAGGCATCTTTGAGAAATCTCCTGGCAAAAAGAGGTGGAAGAAAGAATAATAATAATAATAATAATAACTAGATTTGTAATTGCAAGCAATAGCTGATGTCGCCCTGGCAGCCAATTCGATGTTCCCATCTTGTTCGCAACGTCAAAATCTGCCTAGAAATTAATTTTCGTTGAAATCCGACAAAGTTGAAATTTTGACGTAATTTGGCCGCCATCTTGGAAATGGCGGCCATTTTGAAAAAAAAAATATTGCATGCAAATCTCCTTAAGGTGATCCAACTTTGTTCCAAATATGAATTAATTATGTCAGGGCATCTTTGAGAAAATACCCGGACAAAAATAGGTAGAAGAAAGAAACAATTGTGGAATAATAATAACAAAGAAACGGACCAAAAAACAATATGTCGTCCCGACTACGTCTGGGGCGACATAATAATAAAGAAACGGACAAAAAACAATATGTCATTCCGACTACGTCTGGGGCGACATAACTAGATTTGCAATTGCAAGCAATTGTCGGAACTGGCAGCCAATTGGATGCTCCCATCTTTTTCGCAGCGTCAAAATATACCTATGAATCAATTTTCGTTGAAATCGGACAACGTTGAAATTTTGACGTATTTTGGCGGCCATCTTGAAAATGTCAGCCATTTGGAAAAATGTTTTGTTGCATGCCCATATTCTACTGGTGATTCAAATTTTTGCCAAATATGAATGAATTCTATCAAGGCATGTTTGAGATTTAATGATTTTTATGGAAATCTGACATATGCAAAACACTGACGTAACGTGGCAGCCATCTTGAAAATGGCAGCCATTTTGAATTTTTTTTTGGGGGGTGGAGGCACAACTATGTACCTAATATAAATGAATTATGTCCAAGCATCTCTGAGAACGAAGCCGGACAAAAATCATTGGAAGAAATAATCATAATAGAGAAACGGACAAAAAACAATATGTCGTTCCGACTACGTCTGGGGCGACATAATATTAATAATAATAATAATAATAAAGAAACGGACAAAAAAACAATATGTCGTCCCGACTACGTATGGGGCGACATAACTAGATTTTCAATTGCAAGCAATAGCTGATATTTTCCCAGACGTCCAGGTCTATGATTCCATCTTGTTTGTAGTGTCAAAATCTACCTAAAAATCAATTTTTGTTGAAATCGGACAATGTTGAAATTTTGATGTATTTGGGCAGCCATCTTGAATATGGCGGATATTTTACAAATTTTTTTCGCATGAATTCCTTCTTCTCATCTTATTAAACATTAATACAAAATATGAACAAATTCTGCCATTCAGTTCCTGATTTATTGAATCCTCAACATTTTGACGTAAAATGGCAGCCATTTTGAAAATGTTTGTTAGTGCATGCACATCTTCTCATGGTGGTTCGACTTTGTGCCAAGTATGAATGGATTCTTTCCAGGCATCGTTGAGAAAATAGCCGGACAAAAATCATTGGAAAAAAATAAAAGAGAAAAGCACTTACAATACTACCGGTAGATTTGCAATTGCAAGCAATAGCAAATATCCCCCCCCCTCCCCGGAGCCAATTAGATGATTCCATCTTGTTCGCGGTGTCAAAATCTATCATGAAATCAATTTTCGTTGGAATCTGAAAACTTTGAAATTTTGACGTTACGTGGCGGCCATGTTCGAAATTTTGATTTTTTTCATCGCATGGCCATCAACTAATGGTGATCCAACGTTTTGCCAAATATAAATGAATGCTGTCAATTCATGTTTGAGATTTTATGATTTTCATTGAAATCCGAAATATTTCAAAAGTTGACGTAACTTTGCCGCCATCTTGGAAATGGCAGCCATTTGAAAATTTTTTTGGTGGAGGTACAACTTCATAAGGTGATCCAACTTTGTACCAAAATATGGATGAATCATTGAGAACTGGCGTGGACAAAAAGGGGTGGAAGAAAGAAACAATAATAATAATGATAATAATAACAAGTGATAATGTGTTTGCAAGCAAACACAGAAGACACGCAACAAGAATTAATTCTTTAATGTTCTTTGAAAGAACAATGCGACCTCAGTTTAAGAATGAAGGATTTAAAACTCATCATGATTCTGTCTATCAGTGATATCAGTATTTTTTCATTAACTTGTATGCACTTTGTGGTTGCATCAGAAAAATCATTTCTATTTATATATTATGAAGTAAGGCACTTCCTCTGTTGTGTGTAATTATATCAAAATTTCAAATTACATTGAAATACATATCAGTTTCATTGAATTTTGACAACCCGTTTTGAGAAAACCATTACGTCAATTGTTCAAAAACAATTTCTAGGTCTTTCCCGGAAGTTAAGTCATAATATTCTATCATTGATCAAAAATTTAAGCTTAATATGTACATTTATTGATACTTTTATGTGAAATAAAAGTTTTGGCCATGACATTGAACTTTGATCTTGACCTCCTTTTGAAGGTCACATCTTCCTTAACATTTTTTGTATTGAATGTCCCTTTGTATCTTCAATGGTATTTGAGCTTTAAGCAAAAAACCCGAAATCAGACATCAAAAATCGGGTTTTGGTCCATAGGCCCAACACTGTTGGTCCAATAATTTTGGACCCATGTAAAAAATCTAGATCTTAACAAAATACACATTTTTGCCATTACATGTTATCAGCTATCTATTATAGTTTATGAGATAATCCAATGACAACATCAAGGGTCAAAGTTCAAACTGACCAATGACCTTTGACCTTGGCATTTTTAAATGTAACACATATCATCTAAGATGAATGGACAAGGTTTCAGGTTTCTATCTCTTACCGTTTTCGAGAAAAATATACTTAAAAGATATGATGAAATTTTCAAGAGGCATAACTCCTGAACTTGACCATAGATATTCGGTTTTAATGTAACACATGTCGGTCATGACCTAACTAACATTTTTGTCATTACACTGTTTTAGCTATCATTTACAGTTTTCGAGTTAATCCAATAATAAGATTTAAGGTCAAGGTTCAAAGTGACCAATGATGGTTGTCATTTGGAAAATTTCAACACCCAAGTGCACATCTACCTTTGAAGTTTGATTATGATTGGCCAAGTGATGTCCGAGAATTAGGTTTGACAAGATGATTTTTGAGGCGGAATAATAATAATAATAATACGAAGAAACGGTGCAAACACAAGAAGGCGCCAAACTTTGTTTGGGCGACTTAATAATAACTAGATTTGCAATTGCAAGCAATAGCTGATGTCGCCCCTGACAGCCAATTCGATAATTCCAGCTTGTTCGCAGCATCAAAATCTACCTAGAAATAAGATTTCGTTGAAATCGGACAAAGTTGAATTTTTTACGTATTTCGGCGGCCATCTTGGAAAAGGCGGTCATGCTGAAAAAAAAATTCCTCGCAAAGCTTCCTCCAGATAGTTATCCAACTTTATACCAAATATGAATAAATTCCATTGAAGCGTGAATGAGAAAATTGCAATTTTTGTTAAAATTGGACGAATTTCGAATATTTTGTATTTTCGTAGCCATATCGAAAATGGCGGCCACTTTGAAAAAAAATTACTTGCATACACCCCTCCAGATAGTGTCAAACTTTGTACCAAGTATGAATTATTTCTATCCAGGCATCACTGAGATATAAGCCAGACAATAAGAGGTGGAAGAAAGAAAGAAAGAAAGAAAGGTAATAATAACAAAAAAACGGACCAAAAACAATATGTCGTCCCGACTACGTCTGGGGCGACATAATAATGAATAATAGAGAAACGGACAAAGAACAATATGTCGTCCCGACTACGTCTTGGGCGACATTACTAGATTTGCAATTGCAAGCAATAGCTGATGTCGCCCCTGGCAGCCAATTCGATGCTTCCATATTGTTCGCAGTGTCAAAATCTATCTAGAAATCAATTTTCGTTGAAATCCGACAAAGTTGAATTTTTGACGTATTTTGGCGGCCATCTTGGAAATGGCGGCCATTTTGAAAATAAAAATATTGAAACGCACATCTTCAAATGGTGATCCTACTTTGACCAAGTTTCATGAAGTTCTGATAATGCATCACTGAGTAATTTCATGGACAACTTTTGGCTGGATTAAAAATAATAAAAATAATAATAACAAGTAATAACTGTGTTCGCAAAGTGAAACACAAAAGTTGCCCAAACCTCCCATGGACCTAGAATTTCAATTTGTCACATGAATGGCAGCCTCTGCCTGAAATTTCATCCAAATTGGAGCACTTTTGATTTTCCCGCCTTTTTTCAGTTTCCATGGCAACGGCTGCCATTTTCAAAATTCCAAGACTGGAATGCACATCTTGGGATGAGGTTCCATCCTCCTGTGAAGTTTGGTTAAGATTGAACCAATAGTCTTTTAGAACCAGGTGGGACAAGTTCATGGCGGAAGAAAAAGAGGAATAATAGTAATAATAATAACTAGATTTGCAATTGCAAGCAATAGCTGATGTCGCACCTGGCAGCCAATTTGATGCTTCCATCATGTTTCCAGCGTCCAAATCTACCTAGGAATCAATTTTCGTTGAAATCGGACAAAGTTGAAATTTTGACGTATTTTCGCGGCCATCTTGAAAATGGCGGCCATTTTGAAAAAATGTTCGGTACCCTGCACTTCTCGTCATGATGATCTAACTTCCTGCCAAGTTTCATTTCCTTACATCAAATCGTTTTCTGAAAATAGTCCGGACAAAAATGTGTGGAAGAACAATAATAATAATAATAACAAAGAATAATAATAATAATAATAAGAAGAAGAAAAACATGAAACAGAACAATAACAATATGTCGCCCCGACACTCGTCTGGGGCGACATAATAATAATAATAATAATAATAATAATAAACGGAGCAAAAACAGAAAGTCGCCAAACTTCGTTTGGGCGACTTTATAATAAGAAACGGAGGAATAACAATATGTCGTCCCGACTACGTCTGGGGCGACCTAACTAGATTTGCAATTGCAAGCAATAGCTGATGTCGTCCCAGACGTCCAAGTCGATGATTGCATCATGTTTGCAGCATCAAAATCTACCTAGAAATCAATTTTCGTTGAAATCGGACAATGTAGAAATTTGACGTATTTTGGCGGCCATCTTGAATATGGCGGACATTTTGCAAATTTTTTTCGAATGAATTCTTTTCTCTCATCTTATTAAACATTAACGTAAAATATGAACCAATTCTGCCATTCAGTTCCTAATATATTGAATCCTCAATATTTTGCCGTAAAATGGCCGCCATCTTCAAAATGGCAGCCATTTTGAAAATGTTTGTTAGTGCATGCAAATCCTCTCATGGTGGTTCAAGTGTTTGCCAAGTATGAATGAATTATGTCCAGGCATCTTTGAGAACGAAGCCGGACAAAATCATTGGAAGAAAATAAAAGAGAAAAAGCAATAACAATACTAGATTTGCAATTGCAAGCAATAGCTGATGTCGCCCCTGACAGCCAATTCGATGAATCCAGCTTGTTCGCGGCATTAAAATCTACCTAGAAATCAAATTTCGTTGAAATCAAATTTCGTTGAAATCCGACAAAAATTATTGGAAGTAAAATAATAATAACAAGTGATAACTGTGTTCGCAAGCGAAACACAAAAGTCTCCAAAACGAACTCCAATATCGGACTTGAAGGCATTACGAGACTCCTTCAAGAAATAAATTTGGACAGGGATTCCCCTATTACCTATGTAATACATATTTCAAAATTCCTCCATTTTTATCAGAAAACCTGATTTTCCAAAAAAAAAAATATGTTTCTGGTTTTGTTTCCATGGGAACAAAGTGCTCCTTTGTCCATTACATCCAATTTCAGCCCTTAAAAAAAAAAAAAACAATTGGACAGGGGTCCCCCTTTTAGGCTATGTAATATATATTTCTCAAAATTCCTTCTTTTTTATCAGAAAACTCAACTTTTCAACAAAAAATATGCTTCTGGTTTTCTTTCCATGGCAACCAAGTACTCTTTTGTCCATTGCAACCAATTTCAGACCCTATCCAAAAAAAAAAATTTGGGCACGGGGTTCCCCTTATAACCTATTTAATGCATATTTCTCCAAATTCCTTTTTTTATCAGAAAACTCAATTTTTCAACAAAACCTATGTTTCTGGTTTCGTTTCCATATCAACAAAGTGCACTTTTCTCCATTACATCCAATTTTAGACACTTTCCAAAAAAAAAACAAAAAAAAAAAACAAATTTTGGCAGGGGTTCCCCTTATAACCTATTTAATACATATTTCTCAAAATTCCTTTTTTTATCAAAAAACTCAATTTTTCAACAAAAAATATGTTTTTGGTTTTCTATCCGAGGCTACAAAGTGCTCTTTTGTCCATTGCAACCAATTTCAGACCCCTTCAAAAAAAAAAAAAAAAAAATGGGCAGGGGTTCCCCTTATAAGCTATGTAATATATATTTCTCAAAATTCCTTATTTTTTATCAGACAACTCAATTTTTCAACAAAAAATATCTTTTTGGTTTTCTTTGCATGGCAACAAAGTGCTCTTTTGTCCACTGAAACCAATTTCAGACCCTTTCAAAAAATTTGGACAAGGATTCCCCTTATAACCTATGTAATATATATTTCTCAAAATTCGTTATTTTTAATCCGAAAACTCAATTTTTCAACCCCAAATATGCTTCTGGTTTTGTTTCCATGACAACGTTTTTGCCCTTTTGTCCATTGCAGCCAATTTCAGACCATTTCCCCCAAAAAATTTGGGCAGGGGTTCCCCTTATTATCTAAGTAATACATGTTGCTGTAATTAAGATACTTTTATCAACAGAAACTACTATTTTCCCAAAATTTCCATTTTTGGTATGGTTTCCATGGCAACAGAAGTTAATTTGAAATTTTCAATGCTGTGGAACCCTTCCTTACATGACCCTCAACTTTTCCATGAAGTTTCATGGAGCTAGTATTTCTAGTTTTTGAGAAACAGTGAAAAATATGGTGAAAATCATTTAAAATTTCATTTCCCATAGGGTTACTATATGACTACCCTACCCCCTTTGAATACCCCCAAAAGTACCTTTAATGGACCCTCCCTTCAAAAAATTTTTTCATGATTGCACACCAAGATACATAGGGCTAATATGCTACCAAGTTTGAAACCTCTAGGTCCAATGATCTCTGAGATCTGCTTCGGACAACTTTATCCGGACGAGAATAAAGAAAGATGGAAAAATAATAATAACGAGTGATGATATGTTTGCATGCAAACTCAAGTCACCCAAACCAGATTCCATACCAAATTCCCTTTGAAAAATGCTGTGTTGTATATTTATCACCAATAATTGTAATGATGTGTTTTGAAATATTTGTTTCTATTCCTTATGTAAGAACTAGTGTCATAAACTCATTATCTTTTCGTTTTTTTTTTGCATCAGAAAAAAAGTTGCGTCCTAATTGTTTCATTTTTGATTCATTGATTGAACCAACATTCCAAGCTTAATATGTTATCAATGAAGGGATATGGAGTAAATGCAAATGAGACAAAGTCTCTACAAATACATGGTAAATAAGCTATGGAACAACGCTTTTATTGTTGTTCTTCATCTTGAAGTCACGCATGTACATTTATTGATACATTAACGTCAAATAAAGCTATAGATCTTTGACCTTGACCTTTGCCCTTGACCTCAATTTGAAGGTCCAGACTTCCTGAACATTTTGTACGCTGAATGTCTTAGTATCTTCAGTGGTATTTGAGGTATAAGCAAAAAACACGAAATTCGGACATCAAAATTGGTTTTTGGTCCATAAACTGAAAACATTTGGTCCGATAATTTTGGACCCTATGTAACAAATGTAGATTTCAACAAGATACACATTTTCCCCGTTACATTTAATCAGTTATCTATTATGGTTTCTGAGATAATCCAATTACAAGGTCTAGGGTCAAAGTTCAAAGTAGCCAATGACCTTTGACCTTTTGGCATTTTTAAATGTAACACATATCACCTTAGATGAATGGAAAAGGTTTCAGGTTTCTATCTCTTACCGTTTCGAGAAAAACCTACTTAAAAGATATGATGAAATTTTCAAAGGTCATAACTCCTGAACGGTTGACCATAAAGTTTCGGTCAAATGTAACAAATGTCGGCCATGACCTAACTAACATTTTTGTCATTATATTGTATTAGCTATCTGTTACAGTTTCCGAGATAATCCGATGATAAGATTTTGGGTCAAATTTCAAAGTGACCAATGGTGGTGGTCATTTTGAAAATTTCAACACCTAAGTGCACATCTTTGGGTGGTGATCTATCTTCCTGTGAAGTTTCATTATGATTGGACAAGTGGTCTCCGAGAATTTGGTTTGACAAATGATTTTTTGAGGCGGAATAATAATAATAAGAAACGGTGCAAAAACAAGAAGTCCCCAAACTTTGTTTGGGCGACTTAATAAGAAACGCAACAAAAACAATAAGTCTCCCAAACTTCATTTTGGAGACTTAATAATAAGAAAGCGTAATAATAATAATAACAAAGAAACGGAACAATAACAATATGTCTCCCCGACATTCGTTGAAATCAGACAAAGTTGAAATTTTTACGTATTTTGGCGGCCATCTTGGAAATGGCGGCTATTTTGAAAAAAAACAGATTTCTTGCATACACTACTCCAGATAGTGATCCAACTTTGTACCAAATATGAATAAAATTTGTCCATGCATCATTGAGAAAAAATCAATTTAAGTTGAAATTGGACCGAATTCGAATTTTTCGTATTCGTGCAGCTCTCATGGAAATGACAAAAAAATTGAGGAAAATTTTTCTTGATTGCACAACTTCAGATGGAGTTCCAACTTTTTACCAAGTATGATTGAATCCTGTCCAGGCATCTTTGCGAAATCTCCTGGACAAAAAGAGATGGAAGAAAGAATAATAATAATAATAATAACTAGTATTAATTGTGTTTGGATGCAAACACAAGAAGTCTCCCAAACGAAATCCCATATCAGAATTCAAATGATTAAGTCGGATCGGCACATTCCATATAATTATAATAGGACTCTTCCAATATATATGTAAAGCGTTTATTGCATCTTTTGAACTTTACCAACTGCAGGATAATATCTAAAATAGAACTGCTCAAACAATATATATCTAAAGTGTTTATTACATCTTTTGAACTCAAGCAATACTTTGATCAATTGCAGGATATATTTAAAATAAAAATGCTCAAACAATATATATGGTGGGTCTCAATGGGGTATATGCTGGAAGCAGGGAACAGGATCATAACAAATAAACTGCTGCTACAAGAGCGCATGATACGCGTGTTTACTGTCAACTTGAACTTTATGGCATTGTTGGACCACAAAAAAATTAATTGAAATAACATCAAACAAAATATGTGCCTTACCAAGATGTAACCATCAAATACGTAAAATTGAGGTCTTGGACACCAGAAGTCATTTCTACAGATGCAAGGCAACCTTCTTGTATAACTTCATCCAAATCTGAGCACTTTGATTTTCCCGAATTTTTACCATTTCCATGGCACCGGCTATCATTTTGAGGTCTTGGACACCAGAATTCAATTCTACACATGCAAGGCAACCTTCATGTAAAATTTCATCCAAATCTGAGCATTTTGATTTTCGCGCCTTTTTTACCATTTCCATGGCACCAGTCGACATTTTGAAGTCTTGGACACCAGAAGTTAATTCTTCACATGTAAGGCAACCTACCTGTAAAATTTCATCCAATTCTCCAAACTTTGATTTCCGGCCCTTTTTTACCATTTCCATGGCACCGGCCATCATTTTGAGGTCTTGAACACCAACAGTCAATCCTATACATGCAAGGCAACCTTCATGTAAAATTTCATCCAAATCTGAGCATTTTTGATTTTCCCGCCTTATTTACCATTTCCGTGGCACCGGTCGAAATTTTGAAGTCTTGGACACCAGAAGTTAATTCTTCACATGTAAGGCAACCTACCTGTAAAATTTCATCCAATTCTGCACACTTTGATTTTCCCGCCTTTTTTACCATTTCCATGGCACCGGTCGACATTTTGAAAATTCCAAGACTGGAATGCACATCTTGAGATGGGGTTCTATCATCCTGTGAAATTTGGTTAAAATTGGATCATTGGTGTCCGAGAAAACTAATGGACAAAGTTGAAACGGAAAACGGAAGAAAAAGAATAATAACAATTAAAAGGACAATTGTTCAGAGAACAATTGCAAGGTCTTTCCCAGTCAATGATGTGTTTAATGTTATGTTTTGTCATGTCACATGTTTAAAATCATCTTGATGAGACGCACATTGTCTCCAATATATTAGAGTAGCCATTTCTAATCGTTATTAAGATTTTACGATAAAAAAACGTAAAATTTGGCTATGACCTTGACCGATGACCTTGATGACCTTTGACCTTGGGTTCAACTTGAAGGTCTCTTCTCACTGGTTAATTTGATATGTTACATGACCATACTATCTGTAAAGGTTTAACAGTTATACGCAAAAAACCTATTTCTGAAACACGTCAAGGGCAATAACTCTTCAGGGATTCATCCGAGAGCTTCGGTTTAAATGGGACAAATGTAGCCCTTGACATGATGAACATTTTTGCTGATATACTTTTTTAGCCATCTATTACAGTTTCCGAGTTCATCTGATAACGAGGTCAAAGGTCAAGGTCAAAGGTCACCGATGACCTTCAACTTGGTACTCAAATTGAAGGTCTTTTCATACTGATCACTTTAAACATACATGTTTACTATATTATCTGTTAGCGTTTAAAAGTTATTTGCAAAAAACCGATTTACCGAAACGCGTCAAGGGCAATAACTCAAAAACGGTTTGTCGCAGAGTTTTAGTTCAAATGAATCAAATGTAGATCTCAATGAGAGGAACATTTTTGTAATATAATGTTTTTATAAATTTTTTATCGTTTCCGAGATATAGCGAGAACAAAATTTCGAATGGCGGCCATTTTGAAAATGGCGGCCGAAAAAATTTTCGACCCCTTTTTGTAATCAGGGTCATCAGAGCTACCCGGAAACAAAGTTTCATCAAAAACCGACGACTTTAAAAAATTTGCATCTTTAGGGGTCAAAAACGCGTAACCGGGGTCGCGACCCCAAAAAATTTTTTTGCATGATTAATCATCCTGAGGATGAATGCAACATTTTCCTTAACTCAGTTTTTTGATATCGGTTACGGTTTAGGAGGAGATCTGATAACAAGATAAACCGTATTCGGGGAGATAACTCTGTTACTAAAAATAGAATCGGTTCACAGGGTGACCTGAGTCAAGCCCGGCCAATGCTTGTTAAGTGTACCAAGTTTGATTATGATTGGTCAAAGCAGTTCGACAACATTGATGGCAGAGGAAAAAAAAGAATAATAATAATAATAATCATAAGAAATACAATAAGGTCTTTCCACTGTAGTGGGAAAGACCTTAACAAGTGATAACTGTGTTTGCAAGCCAAACAAAAAAGTCTCCCAAACGAACTCCCATATCAGATTTCAAGGCATTATGAGACTCCCTCCAGAAAAAAAATTTGGCAGGAGTTCCCCTTAATAATATTTGTAATACATATTTCTCAAAATTCCTTCTTTTTTTATCAGAAAACCAGATTTAAAAAAAAAAATTAAATATTGTTTTGTTTCTATCGCAACCAAATGCTCTTTGTCCATCAAACCCAATTTCAGACCTTTTTCCAAAGAAAATTTGGGCAGGGGTTCCTCTTATAACCTATGTAATATACATTTCTCAAAATTCTTTCTTTTTTATCAGAAAACCCATTTTTTCCAAAAAAAAAAAAGATATGGGTTTTGGTTTTATTTCTATGGCACCCAAATGCTCTTTTGTCATTTCTCACAATTTTAGACCATTTCCCCCGAAAAATTAGGGCAGGGGTTCCCCTAAATACCTTTTGTAATACATATTTCTCAAAATTCCTTCTTTTTTATCAAAACACCAGATAAACAAAAAAAAATAAGTGTATGATTTTGTTTCCATGGTAACCAAATGCTCTTTTGACCATAACATTCAATTTTAGACCCTTTCAAAAAAAAAATTGGGCAGGGGATCCCCTTATAAGCTATGTAATACATATTTCTCAAAATTCCTTCTTTTTTATCAGAAAACCTAAAATAAGGTTCTGGTTTTGTTTCCATGGCAACCAAATGCTCTTTTGTACATTACACATAATTTCAGACACTTTCCGAAAAAAATTTAAGCAGGGGTTCCCCTTAATACCTTTGTAGTTCATATTTCTCAAAATTCCTTCTTTTTTATAAAAAAAAACTGATTTTTATAAAAAAAATAAATCTCTGGTTTTGTTTCCATGGTAACCTAATGCTTTTCCATTTCATCCAATTTTAGACCTCTTTCCAAAGAAAATTTGGGCAGGGGTTCCCCTTATAAGCCATGTAATACATATTTCTCAAAATTCCTTCTTTTTTATCAGAAAACCTGATTTTTCCAAAAAAATAAGGTTCTGCTTTTGTTTCCATGGCAACCAAATGCTCTTTTTTCCATTACACATAATTTCAGACACTTTCCCAAAAAATTTGGGCAGGGGTTCCCCTTAATACCTTTGTAATACATATTTCTCAAAATTCCTTCTTTTTTTATCAAAAAACTGATTTTTATAAAAAAGCAAATCCCTGGTTTTGTTTCCACGGCAACCAAATAATTGGGCAGGGGTTCCCCTTAAAACCTATGTAATACATATTTCTCAAAATTCGTTCTTTTTTTATTAGAAAACCCAAATTTTCCAAAAAAATAAGTTTCTTGTTTTGTTTCCATGGCAACCAAATCAATGCTCTTTTGTCATTACACATAATTTCAGACACTTTCTCCAAAAAATTTTGGGCAGGGATTCCCCTTATAACCTATATAATGCATATTTCCCAAAATTCCTTCTTTTTTATCAGAAAACGTTTTTTTTTTTTTTTCAAAAAAAAAAAAAAATAAAAAAAAATAAATATAAAAAAATAAAGTTCTGGTTTTGTTTCCATGGCAACCAAATTCACTTTCGTCATTAGGCACAATGTCAGATCCTTCCCCCCAAAAAATTGGGCAGGGGTTCCCCTTATAAGCTATGTAATGCATATTTCTCAAAATTACTTCTTTTTAATCAGAAAACCGAATTTTCCAAAAAAAAGTTTCTGGTTTTGTTTCCATGGCAACCAAATGCTCTTTTGTCCATATAAGCCAATTTCAGACCTCCTTCCATTGAATTGGATAGGGGTTCACCTTATAACATATTTAATATGTATTGCTGTTATCAAAATATAATCATTAGCAAAAACTACTTTTTTCTCAAAATTTCCATTATTTGGTTTGGTTTCCATGACAACCGAAATTATTTTGAAATTTCCAATGGTGTAGTACCCTTTCTTGCATTACAAACACCTTTCCTATGAAGTTTCATGTAGCTAGTATTAAAAGTGTTTGAGATTATGTGAGAAATAAGTTGAAAAATATCTAAAATTTCATTTTCCCATAGGGTTAACATTGGCGACCCCACCCCTTTTTGAGCCCCCCAAATGTATCCTTAATGAACCCTCTTTGGAAAAATTTTTGCTTTATGCACAACAAGATACATAGGACCAACATCCTACAAAGTTTGGAAGTTCTAGGTGTAATGGTCTTTGAGATCTGTTTCGGACAAGTTCATGGAGACGAGAAGAAAGAAAGAAATCGGAATAATAATAAGAAACGCAAAAAAACAATAAGTCTCCCAAACTTCGTTTGAGAGACTTAACAAGTGATAACTGTGTTCGCAAGCGAAACACAAAGTCTCCCAAACGAACTCCCATATCGGATTTCAAAGCATTACCAGACTCCATGAAGGAAAAAATGTGGGCAGGGGTTCCGCTTATAACATATGTAATACACAACAATGTACATATTTCTCAAAATTCCTATTTTTTAACCAGAAAACTCAATTTTTCTACAAAAAATATGTTTATGGTTTTGTTTCCATGACAAACAAGTGCTCTTTTGTCCGTTACACCCAATTTCAGACCCTTTCCAAAAAAAATTTGCCAGGGGTTCCCCTTATAACCTATGTAATTCATATTTCTCAAAATTCCCTTTTTTATCAGAAAACTCAATTTTCAACCAAAAAAATATGTTTCTGTTTTTGTTTTTATGGCAAACAAGAGCTCTTTCATCTATTACATCAAATTTCAGACCCTTTCCAAAAAAAAATGAGGAGGGGTTCCCCTTATAACCTATGTAATTCATATTTCTCAAAATTCCTTTTTTTTATCAGAAAACTCAATTTTCAACAAAAAAATATATATTTCTGTTTTTTGTTTTTATGGCAAACAAGAGCTCTTTCATCTATTACACCCAATTTCAGACCCTTACCAAAAAATTTGGCAGGGGTTCCCCTTACAAGCTATGCAAAACATATTTCTCAAAATTCCTTCTTTTTTATCATAAAACCTGATTTTTCACAAAAATCAGTTTCTGGTTATGTTTCCATGGCAACGAAATGCTCTTTTGTCCATTACACCCAATATCAGACCCCTTTCCAAAGAAAATTTGGGCAGGGGTTCCCTTATAACTTATGTGATACATATTTCTCAAAATTCCTTTTTTTATCAGAAAACTCAATTTTTAACCAAAAAAATACGTTTCTGTTTTTGTTTCTAAGGCAAACAAGTGCTTTTTTGTCCATAACACCCAATTTCAGACCCTTTCCAAAAAAAAAATTTGGGCAGGGGTTCCCCTTATAAGCTATGTAATACATATTTCTCAAAATTTCTTCTTTTATCATAAAACCTGATTTTTCACAAAAAAAGTCTCTGGTTTTGTTTCCATGGCAACCAGATGCTCTTTTGTCCATTACACCCAATTTCAGACCTCTTTCCAAAGAAAATTTGGACAGGGGTTCCCTTAATAACATAGTAATATGTATTGCTGTAATCAAAATATAATAATTAGCATAAACTACTATTTTCTCAAAATTTCCATTTATTAGTTTGGTTTCCATGACAACCAAAATTATTTTGAAAGTTCCAATGCTGTAGAACCCTTTCTAACATTACAAACACCTTTCCTATGGAGTTTCATGAAGCAAGTATTAAAAGTTTTCGAGATACAGTGAGACATAGGGTGAAACATATCCAAAAATTCATTTTCCCGTAGGGTTAACATTGCAGACCCGACCCCTTTTTGAGCCCCCAAATGTACCCTAAATAAACCCCCTTTGCAAACAATTTTTGTTTTAGGCACAACTAGATACATGGGGCCAACATCCTTAAAAGTTTTAAATTTCTAGTTCAAATGGTCACTGAATCTGGTTAGGACAAGTTCATCCGGACGAGAATAAAGAAAGAAAGCGGAATAATAATAATAAGAAACGCAACAAAATCAATAAGTCTCCCAAACTTCGTTTGGGAGACTTAATAATAATGAAAAGAAACACAGAAAAACCAATAGGTCTCCCCAAACTTCGTTTGGGAGACCTATTAAATAACAAGTAACAACTGTGTTCGCAAGCGAAACACACACGTCTCCCAAACGAACTCCCATATCGGATACCAAGGCATTACGAGACTTCCTTTTGAAAAAAAATTGGGTAGGGGTTTCCCTTCATAACCTATGTAAAAAAAATATTTCTGGTTTTGCTTTTATGACAACCGAATGCTCTTTTGTTCATTACACCCAATTTCAGACCCTTTCCAAAAAAATTCTGCCAGGGGTTCCCCTTATAAGCTATGTTATAGATGTTTCTCAAAATTCCTTCTTTTTTTATCAGAAAACCTGATTCTTCCCAAAAAATGTGCTTTTGGTTTTGTTTCCATGGCAACCAAATGCTCTTTTGTCCATTACATCCAATTTCAGATCTCTTTCCAAAGGAAATTTGGGCAGGGGTTCCCCTTATAACCAATTTAATACATATTTCTCAAAATTCCTTTTTTTATGAGAAAACTCAATTTGTCAACAAAAAAATACGTTTCTGGTTTTGTTTTCATGACAACAAAGTGCACTTTTGTCCATTACACCTAATTTCAGGCCCTTTTCCAAAAAAAAAAAAAATTCCGCAGGGGTTCCCCTTATAATCTAAGTAATACATATTGCTGTAATTAAAATACTATTATCAACCGAAACTACAATTTTCTCAAAATTTCCATTTTTGGTATGGTTTCCATGGCAACGGTAGTAATTTTGAAGTTTCCAATACTGTGGAACCATTTGCTGCATGACCCTCATCTTTCCCATGAAGTTTCAGAGAGCTGGTGTTTATAGTTTTTGAGAAACAGAGAAGAATATGATGAAAATCATTCAAAATTTAATTTTCCCATAGGGATACTTTAGGACGACCCTACCCCTTTTTAAGACTTCCAAATCTACTCTTAATGGACCTTCTTTAAATTTTTTTTTGATAATTGCACACCTAGATACATGGGGTAATATCCTACAAAATTTGAAAGCTCTACGTCTGATGGTCTCTGAGATTTTGTGCGGACAAGTTCATTGTGGACGAGAAGAAAGGGAAAGAAGAATAATAGTAAGAAACGCAACAAAAACAATAAGACTTAATAATAAAGAAACGGACACACAACAATATGTCGTCCCGACTTCGTCTGGGGCGACATAACTAGATTTGCAATTGCAAGCGATAGCTGATGTCGCCCCTGGCAGCCAATTCGATTCTCCCATCTTGTTCGCAGCGTCAAATTCTACCTAGAAATACATTTTCGTTGAAACCGGAAAAAAAAATGAAATTTTGACGTATTTTGTCAAATATGATAGAATTGTGTCAAGGCATGTTTGAGAATTTTTCATTTTTACTTAAATCGGACAAATTTTAAGTGTTGACGTAACTGGGCAGCCATCTTGGAAATGGCGGCCATTTTGAAAAAAAAATTTGCTGCATGCAGTCATGCACATCTCCTCAAGATGATCCAAATTTGTACCAAATATGAATGAATTCTGTCAAGGCATCTTTTAGAATAAGCCCGGACAAAAATAGGTGGAAGAAAGAAAGAAAGAAAGCGTAATAATAATAATAATAATAACAAAGAAACGGACCAAAAACAATATGTCGTCCCGACTTCATCTGGTTCGACATAACTAGATTTGGAATTGTAAGCAATAGCTGATGTGTCCCTAGACATCCAAGTCGATGATTCCATCTTGTTCGCAGCGTCAAAATCTACCTAGAAATCAATTTTCGTTGAAATCGGCCAAAGTTGAAATTTTGAAGTATTTTGGCGGCCATCTTGAATACGGCGGACATTTTGCAAATTTTTTTCGCATGAATTCCTTCCTCTCATCTTATTAAAGAGTAATACAAAATATGAAAAAATTCTGCAATTCAGTTCCTGATTGATTTAATCCTCAATATTTTGACGTAAAATGGCGGCCATCTTAAAAATGGCAGCCATTCTGAAAATGCTTGTTAGTGCATGCAAATCTTCTCATGGTGGTTGAACTTTGTGCCAAGTATGAATGAATTCTGTCCAGGCATCTTTGAGAAAAGAGCCGGACAAAAATCATTTGAAGAAAATAAAAGAGAAAAGCCCTAACTATACTGGATTTGCAATTGCAAGGAATAGCTGATGTCGCCCCTAGCAGCAAATTCGATGATTCCATCCTATTCGCAGCGCCAAAATCTACCTAGAAATCAGTTTTCATTGAAAGCGGACAAGTTGAAGTTTCGACGTATTTTTGGCGGCCATCTTGAAAATGACGGCCATTTTGAAAAATTTTTTCGCATAAATTCCTTTCTTAAATCTTCCTGAACATTTATGTACAATTTGAACAAATTCCTGAGATATTGAATCCTCCATTTCTCAACGTAAAAGGGCGGCCATCTTAAAAATTGTAGCCATTTTGAAAATTTTTGCCCGTCCATGCACATCTTCTCATGGTGGTCCATATTTCTGCCAAGTATGAATGAATTCTGTCCAGGCATCTTTGAGAAAATAAGTGGACAAAAATCCTTGGAAGAAAGAAAGAATAATGAAAAATAATAATAATAATAACAAGGAAACGGACCAAAAACAATATGTCGTCCCAACTGCGTTTGGGGCGACATAATTAAAAGGACAATTGTTCAGAGAACAATTGCAAGGTCTTTCCCCGTCAATGTAATGTTTTGGTACGTCTTATGTCTGAAATCTTCTTGATGAGATGCACATTGTGTCCAATATATTTGATTTTCTATTTTAACGGTTTTGATGACTGATTTTACAATAAATAAGACAAAAAATTGGCAATGACCTTGACCAGTGACCTTGATGACCTTTGAAATTGGGCTCAAATTGCAGGTCTCTTCTACTGATTAATTTGATATGTTACACGACTGTACTATCTGTAAAGGCTTTAAAGTTATACGCAAAAAATTACTTTCCAAAAAGCGTCATGGGCAATACTCTTCGGGGAGTCATCGGAGAGTTTCGGTTCAAAGGAAACAAATGTAGCCCTTGACATGATGAACATTTTGCTATATACTTTTTCAGCCATCTCTTACGGTTTTTGAGTTATAAACTAACAAGGTCAAAGGTCACTGATGACCTTCAACATGGTACTCAAGTTGAAGGTCTTTTAAAAAAAAACGATTTATCGAAACGCGTCAAGGGCTTCAACTCTAAAACGGTTTGTTGCAGTTTTCGTTCAATTGAATAAAATGTAGATTTCAATGATAGAAACATTTTTGCGATATAATATTTTCATAAATTTTTTATCGTTTCCGAGATATCACGAGAACAAAATTTCGGACGGCAGCCATTTTGAAAATGGGGGCCGAAAAAGTTTTTTGACCCTATTTGTAATCAAGACCATATAAGCTACCTGGAAATTAAATTTCATCGAAATCCGACAACTTTGAAAAATTTGAATATCTATGGGTCAAAAACGGGTAATCGGGGTCGGACCCTAAAAGAAATTTTGCATGACAAATCATCCTGAGGATGAAAGAATCATTTTCCCTACCTCAGATTTTTGATATCGGTGACGGTTTTTGTGTCTATCTGCTAATAAGAAAAACCGTGATCGGGGAGATAACTCCGTTACTAAAATAGATTCCGTCCGAAACCTGGTTTCGAAAGAGAACTTCCAACTTCCAATTACTACGCGAAGTTTCGTAATGATACGTCAAAAGGTTTTCGTTACAGAAGCCTTATGGAAGAACAAGAATAATAATTAAAAGGTCAATTGTTCAGAGAACAATTGCAAGGTCTATCCCCGTAAGTGTAATGTTTTCTTACGTCTTATGTTTTAAATCTTCTTGAAGAGATGCACATTGTGTCCTATATATTCAATTTTCTTTTTCTAACAGATTTAATGACTGTTTTTACAATAAAATGACAAAAAATGCTATGACCTTGACCCGTGACCTTGATGACCTTTGACCTTGGACTCAAATTGTAGAGGTCTTCTCACTGATTTATTTGATATGTTACATGACCATACTATCTGTAAAGGATTAAAAGTAATGCGAAAAAAACCGCTTTCTGAAATCCGTCAAGGGCAATAACTCTTCTGGGAGTCACCCGAGAGCTTCGGTCCAAATGAATCACGTGTAGCCCTTGATATGGTGAATATTTTTGCTGATATAATTTTCAGCTATCTATTACGGTTATTGAGTTTATACGCTAACAAGATCAAAGGTCATGGTCAAAGGTCACCAATGACCTTCAGCCTGGTACTCAAATTGAAGGTCTTTTCATGCTGATCACTTTAAACATATATGTTTACTATATTATCTGTAAGCCCTTAAAAGTTATTCGCAAAAAAAAAACAATTTACGGAAACGCGTCTAGGGCTATAACTCAAAAAACCGTTCGTCGCATAGTTTTTGTTCAATCGAATCAAATGTAGATCTTAATGAGAGGAACATTTTTGCCAAATAATGTTTTCATAAATTTTTTATCGTTTGCGAGTTATCGCGATAACAAAATTTCGAATAGCCGCCATTTTGAAAATGGCGGACGAAAAATTTTTTTGACCCCTTTTTGTAATCAGGGCCATGAAAGCTACCTGGAAACTAAATTTCATCAAAATCAGACAATTTTGAGAAATTTCTATATTTAGGGGTCAAAAAAGCGTAACCGGGGTCGCCAACCAAAAAAATTTTTTTGCATGAAAAATTATCCTTAGGATAGGTCCAACATTTTCCCAAACTCAGTGTTTTTATATTGGTTACGGTTTATGAGCTTACCTGCTAACAAGATAAACCGTATTTGGGGAGATAACTCTGTTACTAAAAATAGAATCGGGTTTCAGGGTGACCTGAGTCGAGCTACGCCAGTGCTTGTTAAGTGTACCAAGTTTGGTTATGATTGGTCTAAGCAGTTCGACAACATTGATGGCAGAAGATAAAAAGAAGAAGAATAATTAAAAAGACAATTGTTCAGAGAACAATTGCAAGGTCTTTCCCAGTCAATGTTGTGTTTAGTGTTATGTTTTGTCATGTCACCTGTTTAAAATCATCTTGATGAGATGCGTATTGTCTCCAATATATTAGAGTAGGCATTTCTAATCGTTTTTAAGATTTTACGTTAAAAAAAACGTAAAAATTGGCTATGACCTTGACCTTTGACCTTGATGACCTTTGACCTTGGGATCAAATTGAAGGTCTCTTCTTACTGATTAATTTGATATGTTACATGACCATACTATTTGTAAAGGTTTAAAAGTTATACACAAAACACCTGTTTCTGAAACACGTCAGGGGCAATAACTCTTCAGGGAGTCATCGGAGAGCTTCGGTCTCAATGA